>JANHGB010068459.1:0-37272 GCA_026283785.1 Coracopsis vasa
TACATTCACACTATTTTAAAGTATGATTGCATTTTTTGTATTGCACTTGGAAAAGGGGATAGATGCCCATCAGTTAGAATCATAGGGAATGGACATAAGAATCATCAAAGCCAGCTCCCTGCTCCTCTCAGGACTACCTAGAACTAAATCATATGACTAGAGAGCATCGTCCAGATGCTTCTTGAAGTTATAGATGTTATACACATATTTTTTATATATATATATAAAATATATATATTGCATAGTTCTTGTACTTGTAGCCTGAACCCCCCAAAACTCTAAAGGAAAAATTCTGGAGGTAGCAGATTTAGCATTAGGTTTTCCAAGCTAATGATCTTTCTTAAGGGTCAAAGTACTGGTATGCGAGCATTTCAAATATCTTCACTGTTAATAAACTAGAAAACTGAACACTGAACTTTTCATCTCAGGAAACAAGCTGTTCTGTTTCTCTTCAGGTTTTTTAAAGTTTGGAAAAAAATTTCTCCAGGCCTAACCTTTTTGATCCCAAAAGCAGATAGCTGTCACATGGATTGATTGGTATTCTCTACATAGTTATTCTGCAACTGGACTGTGCAAGTACTTTCTCATCCAAAACTCCAGCTATTTGGATTCACTAAAATGTTGATCTGACCTTCATAAAGCCCATTTGGATAACTTTTCCAGTATATAAATACTAACCCAGAGTACACTGAAATGTGAAGAATGGGAATTTCCTGTCTATACTAACTTACTAAACCAGTCCTACATTCCTAAATCTCGCAGATTCATCCTCCCTTCCCCCACATCCTCTATTCCCACTGCTCACAACGGCCAGTAAATTCAGGAGTGTCTGGCAATCTGCCTGGGAACTGGAACAAGATTGCAGTGCATGCTTGTATGCTGATAAAAATCAATGATTTCTGTACAGAGTTTGATAGTTAATGGCAAGGACCATTCCCACCCAGCAGTCTGCATGTAGCCACTTTGTTTGGATAAGATGAAAACTTTGCTAGCATAAACATGCATTGTTTTTATCCAGCTGCAGTTTGCATGAGTTTTTTTCTTCAGCCTTTTGACTGGTACCATTAAACCTACCCTGCAGTCTTCTGTGCTGCTTTTGAAGCAAAGAATCTTGGAAGGACCTTTCCCCAGAGACATGATGTCTCCCCAGAATGAGCATGAAAGGTAGGTAGTACTTCCCAGGAACAGTTTTTAGCTAGTCAGACTTGTACAGCTGGCTGGCAGTTCTCTTTCTTCTACTGACAACACAGTTGCAATGAATTCTCCATTTAGGCTGAGACTGATTGTGTGTCCAGTGCTAGAACACAGATAGTCTCCTATTGCATTGGCCGTTCATCCCTTGGTTGAAGATGCTCTGGTAACTGGAATATCAGTGCAGGAGCACAGAAAATTAAGTTATCTGAGCTGCGAAACTACTAAATACAATCATTTGTTTTGAAGAGGAATTTATCGACACTTTGGATGCCTGAATTATGTTAGACAACTTCTATTCTAACTGTCTTCAGTGACATCTAATTGAACTTTTAGTTTGAGAGTTTAAATCAGCTTTACCAGCTGTTACATTTATTAGTCTTACCAAAATTGCTTTGGCTTGGAATTCTCCTCTAGATTTTTTAATTTTGGTAGGAAGAGACAGATTGGCTTTCTGATTCTAAACCAGAAGGTTACTGACTTAGAAGGAATGACTCATCCAGACTTTACAGGGAAAGCTAGGGGAAAAACAAAAACCAAAAAATCCTCAAAAAAAAAAAAATAAAAAAAAAGCTTCTCTCCAGCTGTTCTGAAGAGTTTGTAGTGGTACAGTCCAGGTAGATACTAACGTCACTCAAGTATTGTTTCCTTAGTAGCATATTGTAATTAAATAAAACATGAAAAAGAAGCTATCTAAACATTTGTTAGGTTTTGCTGAAATAAGTATGATTAGTAGACATTTGCATAATAAAACAATAAATCTTATAACACCTTAGAAATTGCAAAAATTTTTTAATAGTCTCTTTACCGAGTCACAATAGCAAGTGAAGAAAAATTCTGGGTGTTGAAATTAGAAGCTACCACACACCCAGTTCTGATTACTGAATGAGCGCTAGCACCAAATAAAATCAGTGGTTGATCAATTAAATAATAAAAACCCCAAAGGATTAATGATTAAGACCTTTGTAGTGTGCTGAAATGATAAAGACCAGACCTTCTACACCCAGTTCTCACAAAAAGAAGGCTACAAGCAGTTGCCAACATGATTCTGCCATGCAAATATAGCTGAGGAGAAATGCCATGTATTCTCAGGTAGCAAAATATCTGATTAACTAGTTAATCAATCTTAATTAATTGCCTCATTCGCAAAATTGCCGTGTTAAGTATCACAAATAGCAAACTAAATTTACATGTATCTGTATCAAGATTTTCAGAATATCTCAAAATACTATGTTTTAACTGAGCTGGGGCTCAGACTACAGAGGCAGGTGCACAGGCACATGCTGGATGCCTAAACACCTTTGAGGCATATAGTCTTAAGTTTGGATGTGCCACTCCGGTTATACACACAAGGCAAGCTCTTTGGGGAATACCATCTAACTTTTGAGAACATAGCTCCCTGCACATTGGTTCCCCTGACATGAATTTCTTTGACAGCTATTTCAAAGCACCCCATGATATGGTACCAGAGAAGTACAGAGTCAGGTGCAAGCTACAGCAAACTTACTGATGGGAAGAACATGCAGAGCTCAGGGGAAACCCTCCACTCATACCTATGGTGGGGCTTTCTGGAAGCTCTGGAAGCTCATAGCCACCCATGGTGGGGCTTTCTGGAAGCTTCTGAGCCCCTCTTGTGGCAGCCTCTTCCTTCAGAGCAGCCCTGCCAGGTCAGGCTCAGCAAACAGGCTTCATTCTGGCATCACACACCCTGATCAGTACTTTCAAACCCCTCCAAGGACCTTTGGGTCTGTGATGCAGGGCACTGCCAAGCTTCCCCCCACAGCACAGACAGCGCCAGAGGGATTAGCAAACTGCTGCTAAGAGAGGTGGATCTCAGCTGCAGGGTCCACCTGAGTCACTTTGGGATCTCTAGTTGCTCTGCCCAAGGGCAAATGAGGCCCCAGCACTGCAGTGCACAATGGAGCACACACACGCCACCAGTTGGGAGCCACAGAAAGTCCTCAAGATCCTGTAACCGGGACCATAAATCACACTGCATGGACACTAGCAGGTGGTGGGTTGTGAGTGCACAGGTGTTAAAGCATAGGCATTTGTTTATAATGTCAAGATTGTGTGAAAGTATCAGCACTAAAAGCTCACCTTTGATTAACTGCTCATCAGTGCCAAACAAGTATGCAAAATGATGAATGTTCATGAAACCCCAAATCGTGGGAAATTACATCTGACTATAATTGCAGTCTGTATTTCACACACCCCCAGATGTGAGTGCTCACTGGATAGAGAAGGAGCAGGAAAACATTGCCCAGTTGTTAGAAACACTCCTGTGGCTGTGCTACATTGCCCTCTGCCC
The DNA here is from genome assembly GCA_026283785.1 of Coracopsis vasa. Classification (NCBI taxonomy): domain Eukaryota; kingdom Metazoa; phylum Chordata; class Aves; order Psittaciformes; family Psittacidae; genus Coracopsis; species Coracopsis vasa. The sequence continues at coordinate 3,503 of JANHGB010068459.1, forward strand.
TCCAGACAGAGCTGTCTTTCAGAGGAGAGGCCAGGGCACTCAGCCAGACCCAATACTTTGGACTGTGTAAGTTCCCAGTGCATAATACATGCAGGGAAGGAGACAAGCAATTTGAGAGGCTGTGAAATACTCTGAAAGACAAATGTAGGCTGTGGATTTATTAGTTGGCTTTTCTCTCTGAAAACTGTTGGCCTTTCATGATTGGCCATAACATGAACCCTGAGAGCTAATGCTCTGCTATGGGGAAATATTTAGCATGCTGGCATTTATTCTAAATAGATCAATACCTTACAAATTCCTAGCCTCTTGAATTTTCACTTCTAGGGAGTACTGCGTAGTGGTTGCCTTTTTTCCTCACTGTGCTGTGATTCTAACTCACATTGCCCTGTCAAGTAGCCAGCTCATGAGAACACAAAACACATCCTTAAAGAATACAGGTATGTTGAGATTCTAACTACAAAAGAACCTTATTTCATTTCCGCCCTTCCCTGAGAAAGAAACTGCTTTTTCTTGCAGTCCGAAGTCTATCTCTGCTTTCAGAGTACAGATGTTCCATTGTGCCAAGTTATTGCTTATCATCTGGGCTTATTATCAGATTTAATTGAAGAACTATGTGAACTCAAAGTGTAGGTGGGAGGTCTCAAAGCTGTATGACCCATTTTATTATATATATTTATTTTTAGTTATATATATTTAAAACCAGAAGCCTTTATAAACACATCTAACCTACACATCTGAAAATTAATAAAGCCTGGTACATTACTATGAGATAATTAGACAGAAAATATGAAAATTTCTCCAACTTTTCTGTTTTGTAAGACTGGAGTTTGCATTTTAAACACAAAAATTCATCCTTGCTGAATTGAAACTAAAAATACTTCGCTAATTTGGAGACACAACAGTGGTTTGTACATGAGAGTTTTTCCCAAGCTTGCCATGTAAGAGGATTCACCTTATGGAACCATGATATTAATTACTAAATTATTGAATACCTGGCTTTTAATTTGGGTGGAAAGACCAGGATTCAGACAAGTTACATGTACATCTTATTTATACGTTTTGTCATCCACTCAAATGCAAGATTGGTTTTGCTCATTTTCAAAACTCAACCAGAGGCAAGTGGGCACAGAACTGATGCTAATGTGATCCAAGAGCAGGAGTCTGTCCTTGGTGATGAAGCTTAATTCATCTGTGATAATCTGACACATAGGTCTTCTGTTTTGTTTGTATTCACAAAGGCAACTGCTCCCTTAATAAGGGGTGTTACTGGGACAAATGGCAGGAGCTTTGGAGTTTATCAGAATTGCTTGTCTTACAGAACTTAGTTTTCCTGATATGAATGACAGTGCAGTTCCAGCTCAACCTTAATGAGGTTTAAGAGGTCAAAACCTCTTGGAAACACTTTTTCAGACTTGTTCCTGGCATCCTGAATAAAGAACTGGACATGATTAGAATAGGAAGTTAGGAAATCATGGAAATTGTGAAGTATTCTTCAGGCATAAGGGGGGGTTATGAAGGAGAGCATCATCAAGTAAAAAGTCATTAATTATTGACACTAATGTTCCCCCGAAGCAATACTGAAACTCCTGGAGTTCCCCAGTGAGCTAGTAAAACTAATGCAGATGTGAAAATCCTACAAGAATTTATGTGGTGCTACTCTGTGTAGCAGGGATGAAATTGATGGGGCCAATTCATAGAAAATCTTAATACAGCCTAGGGATCAACTAAATATAGATGAAGCATGGAAAGAACTGAATATCAAATTATCTTTTTACTTTATTTTAAAATAAAATGTATATAAACACTGTGTGTATAATTGTCATTTACAACATTTCCTCTCAAGGAAACTCTTCAGATTTATTTTCTTTTAATAATTCAAACCAGTATGATCACTTCATCTACTCTTGCCCTACATGAGCATAATTCAGGCATACTGACAAATTTTAAAATTTTCTGATTGTCATCTACTCTAAATCTTTATAAGTTTATTTATAGTTCTGTATGGAAAGAAAACAAATCTTTCCATCGCAGTGTGTGGGAATATTGTACCTTAGAACTTTTTCATTATAACTATTTTTTTTCCAGCAGATATATTTGTATGTTGTTGATTTTTGTTGATAGGGGAGCAATGGAATTGTAACAATCAGCTTGAAGGCAGCTTTCAGGGACTTCCTGTATTACATTTTCAAATCAACAAAGTAATCATCAGGTTTAATGTCACCATTTGTCTCCAGTCAGGCTCTTGACCTTTAGATTGCCCATTAAGGGGAGGAAGACCAGTTCCTACCCATGCTTTGGCAATAGAAGAGATTTTCCTGCTGTATATACACATTTATTCAACAGAAGTTGCAGCCCAATTGACGTCCATCTGATTTGGAAGTTTCCTTCCTTTTTACTGGAATAGGAAGCACATATAATTATGGGCTAGTCCATTAATTAGTTTTAACGGAGGAGATTATAAGAGAGGAAAACATTGTCTACATAGATAGAAATGTTGAACGTCAGATAACCACTGAAAGGAGAGAAAATGTTGACTTGCATCTTTATGGCTTTTGAATGGACACATTTTTTACTGAAATGAATCCAAATCCACTAACAGAATTTAGTGACATACTATAGCTCTTGTGCCACTGACCATCTACTTATTACATAATTGCATGCTGGGGAAAAAAAAAAAGATAACTCGGTGGGATGAGAATAATAAAATAATTGAAGTTCTGTGTAACTATGAAAATATCCATGATGGGCTGGTTTTACTGCTCACTTCATAGGCTCAGCTGTCAACATAGCTAAATTTGCAAAATCTTTTTCCACAAACTTCAGAAATATTGTAGAGATTACAATATGTTATACCAATGAAGGAAGAGAAGAGCAAACTCCACTTGCCTTTCAGCTGAGATAAAGTCTGGAGTAAGCCATCCTCTCCAACACAGATTCTCACATAAAACTGGAAGACAGCTCTTTCTTTCCCAAATTGTCATTCACTGGAATGAAATGAACAAATATTTTACGTAATATCTGAACAGAATTTTACAGGCTAGTACTTGCATTGCATTTCCAATAAAGGACAGTTCACTGTCTTCAATAATGTAGTGAAGTCTGTCCCAAATTATAGAGCTCCTGATTGCCAAGAAAATTAAATGCCAATTGTTTAGCAAGGGGTTTCCCAAGAGTAACTGCATGTGTAAGACTTCAAATGTGGAGTCAAGTTGGCAGTCAAAGCTCAAATGCTGTGCAGCAGAGGCATGCCAAAGGGATCTGCTGTAGTATAAGCTGTCTAGAGATTTCTGGAAAAAATGGTACTCACAGTAAAAGCTCTCTGAAGAGAGCTTCAGAGAGACATCTCTTCTTTGACAGCTGGACCACAGATACGTAGTGGAAATTGATCTACAGTTATGCAGAAGTCCCTGTATTCAGGAAACTGCAGGATCAAAAGAACAAAACAAAACCAAATCTCTGCTGACACTGAGGATGCTTGTGTATATCTAAAGCAGGACTTCAGTGGCATACTATTTGAATTCTTCATTTTCCCTGTGTGTTAAGTTTTAAGGAAAACCATGGAGATGAGTAACATATTACATCTCTCTCTTTCTTAAAATTGGGAAGTACTTAGGGAAGTACTTTTCCGTTATAGAATCATATAATAGTTAGGGTTGGAAAGGACTCTAAGATTAGCTAGTTCCAACCTCCCTGCTATTGACAGGGACACCTCCCACTAAACCATGTCACCCAAGGCTCTGTCCAACCTGGCCTTGAACACCGCCAGGGATGGAGCATTCCCTGGGCAACCCATTCCAGTGCCTCACCACCCTTACAGTAAAGAACTTCTTCCTTATATGCAATCTAAACTTCCCCTGTATTTTCCATATAGTCCTACAGTGTTACTGTCGTTCTGATTTAGGATTTCTTTACTCTGAAGTTCCTCTGAAGCTGCTCCCCTGTCCCCTACTGACAGCAGTATGTTACTGCGTTTTCTGTCATTCCTGTCAAAACTGTCCTGTGGTTCCTGTGTCTGTTTGCCTGCAACCCACTGACTCCTCTGAACAGCCCAGAGACATCGTCTTCTCTAGACACTGTACAAAAGACTAGGCTTGTCTGTTATTATAAAAGTCCTATATACCAGGGAAGCAGAGCTAATTCCCCAAAGCAGACTTGTTTAAGTTCATGCTGTTGGCCCCTTGAATAGCAACTGAGAATGAGGATGATGCCAATTGTCATCTGCTGTGTTACCTCATGCTCGTGGTCTCCTTCAGCCATGCTTGTCCCTCATCAGAGGGGCAGTGGGACTGCAAAGATTGTTTGGCAGCAGTCTCAGACCCTTCCTGTGGGGCTGTGCTGTCCTGTGCTTGCCACACTGGTGGCCAACATCTGGTCCTTGCAGCTGGAAAGCAGGAATGCTTAAGCTCAATTTTGTGAAGTGGTAGCTGTTTAAGTAAAGAAGATATCTTTTGAAAGAGAGAACATTGTAAAGTGATACCCAGGATATGCATGATGAACACAGACTGACTGAAGTATTGTCCCAAATGACTAGAGTTGCATGCAGATATGGTATCTGTAGCCATTGTATCTATATTAGCATGAGTCCAAGAGAAGGAAGATTGCATAGGAAAGTATGAACCTTGCACTGAAACCTTCCTTTTTTTTTTTTCCTTAGCTTAGCAAACATTAAAGGTGTTTTGGGGTAGAACAGACTTTTTTCATACCTGCTTAGAACTTGGAGGAAAATGTCAAGGATACCAATGAATTTCACCAGCCCTTGATGAGCTATTATTTATTTTAATTAATTTAAAAAACACAGTAATCAACATGGTGAAGAAAAAACAAGCAATAATTCTAGAAAACCACCTAAAGGTTGCCTTACAAATATGTGTATAAAACCCAGAAGAAATACAAGACTAAGATCAGTACAGACATGAACTTATAAATAGCACAACAACAATCATGTTTCCTTTTTCTTGAAATGCTACCTTGCTCCTTTTAAAATATGTCCTAATTATTAATCAGGGTTTTTTTTTTTCATAAGGGAATATTGATATTTCCATTTTGCCTCTCTATTTATTGTTCTATTGTTTGAATCTGAGACAGCATTCATATCTTCCTCTAGTGCTAGTTCTCAAATAAGTGCTGTTTAGTAATGTGAAAAACTTTCTATTTGCCCTTCACAACTCAGTGAGCTGTAAACACTGAAGTAATTGAGCCACTCGCATCCTGGTCTGCAGGTGATATGAGTGATGTATTTTATTAGCATTTAATTAAATTGCAAATATTATGCTAAACTGTGAAGTTGCTGGCAAAAGTTGAATAACTGGATTAAAGTACACCCTTGTTTAAAAGCAATAAATTAAAAGATTGTTGAATAATCTGGAGATTCATTCTTCAGCTCTCTTGACGCAATTAACCTATGCTATGCTGCTTAAAAAAAACAAAAAAAAAAAAAAAAGATATCCGTCAGCAAACATACTGAAATTTGATGTAGCTGCAGCATTAATTTCACACCTTCTTAGTTTTGGTTAATGACTTCTGATTATAACAATGAAGATTAAATGGATCTCATTCTTTCTGTTTTACTGAAGAGATAATATAAACTTGCAACAATTGCAGATGACTAAGATTATATATTATTGTATTAAGATTCAGGGAGGGTTGTAATAACTTCAGTTTATGAAAAGTTGATTCTATTTCAGTTTGGGGAGCACTGAATGACTTGACTTAGTCCCATGTCCTTGTTTGGATGAGTGCCTTAAGAAGTCTAATTATGCAAAAGCCATGCAATAAGACTTTGTTTAGAACTAAATCTTTCCAGTGAAAATTTCTAGTTAACAGTAGAATATACTGGCTGCTGCAGAGAGTACTACAGCCAACTGGCAAGAGTATTCTGATGGGAAATGGGAGGCAGGAGGGCTCCAACATCACATTTTTCATTTGAGGGGTATAACAAAAAACCTTGGAAAATTACAGATTTTCTGGATTGCAAAATAATCGAGAGTTAAAGACTCGGAGAGGAATTGGGTTTCCATCCAGAATTCATTTTCTTTTCTAGGATTAGCAAAAAAAAAAAAAAGAAAAACAAAAAAAATGTCCAGTTGTATGTGGGGTAGGGAGAAATCAAACTTCTGTAACTGCCTTCATTCAGCTCTTCTTCACTGAAAGCCTGGATTCAGTTTGTGAAGACATTGTTTCCCAAATGTTAAGTTAACCACTTGAGGATTTTTTTTTTTTAAACGGATAACACCACTCTGAACATAATTTTTAATTAAAGTATTTTCTTTGGGTTTTTATCTTTTTGTGAAGTTCTTTTTAAATAAAAAAGTAGCAAGTTCATGCATATTGCACAAAGCCAATGTTCTATTTCTAAATGGTGCTGACAGGAAAGTGCAATTTCATTTTTATAATTGCATATTGTAAGTTGTTCTAAGAAGTTCAGTCTTGGAGCTGTCTGGATAACCGTAGATATTTTGGTGTTGTTGAAGATATCTGAATATTCATGGGCTCAGATGACTTGTAACTGATATCAGTGAGGATTGCTAGGTATTCTGCATACACACAAACGAAGGCCTAGCAACAAAAAAAATGGAAGCGCTCTGTCTTTTTTCATTCTAAACTTGAATTCTTTTTAATGAAGTCTTATTGTTCTGATCTGAATGCTGAGCACTTCTGAAAGCCAAGTCCTTACTGCTATTTATATCTGAAGAAGAAAAAAATTGTGAGATTCCAAATAACTTGCAGAAATGGAGTTTCCAATCTCAATAATATGAAAATTGGTACTATATGGTAGAGGTTTTGAGTGATAGGAAGTCTGTCCTTATTTAAGTTAAATTCTTGTAATTATTGCATGCTTTTATACTCTAACCACAAGATTTCTGTATACTTAGGAATAGCTCCAAAAGTACCAGATTGCACTGTTGATATACCAGACAGTCACAGTTTTTACATAAATGCCAATATGCGAAAGAAGCATGATTAACGTTGGCAGAAACAGGACTAATTTCTTATTACAGCTTAGTCACTTGAAGTAAGAAATATTTAATCTTCTTGTCTCTAATTTTATACACTCCTATAAAAGTTCTCAATGAGCTTGCTGACGATAATAAAAGTAACCTTTAGGTACTTCTTACTGTGATAATGCTGTTACATGATGCAATATTTAGACAGTTGTCTAACTTATCTGAAACTGCGGGGTGGGGAGTGGGGGAACCAACGACAAGATCAGTAGTTACTCTAATCCAATAAGAGACCATACAGGTTAGTCTGTGCAAAACTCAACTTATAAACATATCTTATGTGTGGGCTCTACCTGCCTTACACTAGGAGACCAGATACATGAAGATGAGCACATGCACATGCATTTTTTTAAATTACCATGCAGAATGTTCATGAACCCCATTTTTACATCAATAACGCTGCCCATTAGATGTTTTGGAGTGTTGTTTGGAAAATGGGAGACAGTTCAAATTCAGAACTGGCATTCTTACTATGTCAAGTTATAGATACATCTATACAAATAACATACTGCCTAGTTGTACTGCATATGCCATGAAGTCTCCTGCATCCCGCAGATGTCAGCTCTGCAATTCCATCCCTAATTTGATTGAATTAAAAATTGGATGATCTAGGTCAGAGGAAAACTTAGAACTCAAGGACTGCCAGTGAAGTGGTAGGTCTGTGCAGCCAAAATTGCCAGACTCACTAAACAAGCAAAACAAAGATCAACTGAGACAATGTTTTAGTCTAATGAGCATGCCAATAAAATGGAAGGAAAGGTCCTGGGTGTTTACATATTCCAGATTACATATTTGTAAGGAGTCTTCATTAATAAAATTGAGCTGTAACTTTCCATTTTCTAAAATGTTAAAGAGCAGAAGCAAACAGCCTAAGCTTCTTTACCCAGATCTTGCTAGAGCAGGCCCGCTACTAAAGGAGCAATGATAGATGTTCTGATTAAAAATCTGTTGAGGACAAAGGAGAGATACTCTTAAACCATTAAACCAAGGGTTTAATAAACCCTGCACTGGGTTTGGAATGAAGCGGCTATTAAGTCTCCAAATTTGATTAGTTCTCTTTTTTTTTTTTTTTTTTTTAACTGGATGGTTATTTGTTAATAAATAACTAGACTTAGATCAGCTAGCTTCACAAAGATGGTTGAAAAACCATTGGAGAGTAATAATTGTTAAGCTTTGTTGTCTTACAGCAATGAAGGCAGTGGTAAGCCAAAATACTCTTTTTGCTGTATGAATGAGTTTCTGTAAAATATTTATTATGCTTCCGTGAACAGTTGTTACATCAATGATTGCTAACTGTAGTTATTAGTTGGCATTTAAGATTAGACCTGTAGTCTGAAAGTCTGTGTAAATTCCAGCAAGTGTTGTTTACTATAAATGCTAAATTCTTAGCTTACATTTTAACTGCTACTGCAGTACTAAAACCCCTTATCTCACTGTACATGCAGAAGCTTTCTAGAAATGCTCATAATTCTGAATACCACGTGTATACCTGACTTGGGTGGTGGTATTTTTCGCATCTTCTGAGATGAATCAAGCTAGAACATAGAATGAAGCAACCAGTGAGCATTTTGAAACAAATTTTCTATCTATATTTCAGAGCTTGATGCTTTCTTAAACAGTTAGCTAACACCTTTTTCTGTAAGCTATTCCCATGTTTTAAGTTTCTTCAAGACTCAAAAGCAAAACTCTAATAATATTTAAGCTTTTCAAGGAATTATAATGGTTCATGAGTTAATAAAATGCTATTTAGTGCAGCCCAAGACTAGTGATAAAAATGTTTTTATGCTTTCAAACAGACAGGGAACTCTGAAAATTACAAAATCCATTTTAACTAATATGTGATAAAATGCAAGTATTAGTTGGGTTACAACCAACAATTCCTATGCTTATGAACAGTTTCTTGCTGTTAAATTTACTTGCTATTACTAAATAAGTTTTCCCAAACCCAGTGCCAGGATGTGAGCAAAATAAGAGTGGAAGGACGACTTGGTAGTTCCATTCAATGAAGATGCATAGTGCCTATGCAGTTATGATTGCATAGGCACTATGATTCTTTAAGTTGAAGAAAAGATTTCTTCTTTATGATTCTCTAGCAATACCTCCTTTCAGGTCTCTACTACTTAGCTTCTTTTTTTAAAGACCTTGTTACTTCAGTAAGCTGTTTTCCGTAGACAAGCCATATCTGATATTTAATCAGTTGCAACAGAAACAGTTAAAGAACAACAGTCAAAAATTACAACTATTCTTCTAATTATGCTTTTTAAAATATGTGCTGTTTATCCTATGTAGGTTTACAAAATAGAAAATTCAAAAAGAAACGGGGTTTGAATATTTCATGAGGATAAGTTCTTGTCATCTTACTTATTATCTTACTATTTCATTTAGGATAAGTTCTTACTTGTAGACTTGCAACTACGTAGGAAAGTGATATCCTAGATTGTCTTTAATGATTACTATAAATGCTACTTTGAAATGTTAGTGACTGTAACTTATAAATTTCTCTTTGTGGAAATGTATTCTTGTCCTAACACTATCATTCTTCACATATCTTTTATTGGCTGTAACAAGGCTCTTAGGAACATGTAATCAGACATAGTCAATAAGCTCTGCTTGAAGGTTTGCTGTTATGCATTGGTAGAATGCTAATTTTTTTAACTAGGCTCTGTGCCTAAATGCCACACAAGCTATATGTTTCCCTTGCCTGGGAAACAGAACTTGCATTGAGCCAGATGGAGAGTTGGAAACCTGAGGCACCCGTATAGAGGTCTTGTGGGCAGAAGTGATTTCTTCTTTGCACAGTTCATTAAATTGCTAGTTTATGCAGGAGTTGAAACTGCTGGGAGTAGGATTGCCTCATAGTAAACTTCCCTATGCTAAGAGACAGTAGGGAGATGGAAGAGTTCAGATAGACTGGATTGCATTTTGTTCCCTGAACTGTTGTTTGAATGAGGTAACTGCAGTGTACTTTGCATCTAAACTGCTTAAAAAAATTATTTGCTGATGTCACTAGCAGCAGTGACAGAAACCAAAGTGCATAAACCTACAAATACCAAAGGTTATTATCCTCTGCTTTGGTTAACCAGCAGTGTAAAAGCAGTAATATGCCCTAAACGTGGTTATTTGCTTGCCCTGATGTAGCATAAAACACCCAATGAACAAAACCTCTAATTTGAATGTCTGTTCATTAGGAGAAAAAAGAAAAAAAATCTTTCGTATATAATTTTAGAGCTCAGTGGGATAAATTGCTACAGCAAAATAAAAAGTTCTTTTAACACTGGCTCGTTTGTGGCTTGTCCTTTTGTTTTTGCCAGTAACTGAGGGGGTTTTTTCCATCAATGAAATACCGTATATTCCAGTTTTGATGTTATTCCAAAACATCATTCAGTAAGATCTGCTAAGGATTACTGAGGCTCCATCTGTTCTCGCAATGAATAGGGAATATTGCAGATGATAGTGAGCAGATGTATCCTGCCTATTATATTCTTGCTGAAAAACACTGAAATATTGGATTGAAAAGGCAAAAACATTTTAGTTCTATACAGCTTTCTCCTGTATTTGCCAGACTCTGTATGTGTCTGACAGGCATCTCAAAATCATTTTACTTTTCTTTAACAGACTCCAAATTGTGGTTTTGGGTGGAGTTTGGGGGAGGTTTATTTGTTTGTGGTTTATTTTTCTTTTTCTTGAAAGTAACATTGTTCACAGCTCAGAACAGAAGTCAGTTTCACATCCAATCCATAATGGCATACAATATTTTAAGAACTTAGTGCCTATGAATTTATGCTCACTCTTTATTTTCCTCTGGCCTAATAAATTTTGATTGTCTACCTTGGAATTTTAATTATGTTTTTCAAGTGCAGAAAGGAAGACGAACACCAGCCAGGAATCCTTAAAAATTTTTGTTGGTGTGGTGGATGCTCTAAGAAAGATCCTTGCTTCGCCTTGAGTACAAGATAGGTTTGAATGCAGGTCTCTCTCTCAGAGATGAGTATCTTAAGCTGTAGCAGTAGAGATAGAAGAGAGATCAGGTGCACCCTAGTTTCAAAATTGTAGCACCACTATCCCTATGAGAATTAATTATTTTGCAAAAGTTGAAAAGCACCATTAGGCACTTTAATTACCTGTATTATATTTATTGGTTTTGTTTGGATTTACACTTAGCCAGTGTAGCAGCAGTGAACACGTGAAACATGCCTGCTCCTTTCCTGAGCATCTCCATCCTGAGATGAGGAGGCCCAGGCACCCAATGAACTCGACACACGGCTTGTACATGATACTGCAGCTCTTCTTCCAGTTCCAGGTCATGCAAGCCCTATGCCTGCTCCCATCTGAGGGAGCATGCAACAGCCTGCTGAGCTGAACCTTAGAGGAAGGTTCAGCTTTACCTTTCAGGTCCTTTACCTCAGCCTTAGAGGAGTGAACCTTAGAGGAAGTGGCTGAGGTAAAGGATGAGATAGGCTTTGAAGGACTGATGTTCCTGCTGAACTTATAACACTGATGGACCTAACTCCTTCCCTGATATATTTGAGGCTGTGACTGTTGGCTAATTGGCCTGTTCTGTATGTGGATCAGAGCCTGTGACAATTCATTTTGGTTCATGACACTCCACTTATCAGGATAGAGCTTGACAGTTGAATTCAAAGAGACAAAGTGTAATCAATGAACTTGAACCAAGTAACTAGCTTTGAATCTGTTGACGCTAGGGATTTAATAGCATAAAAGCAGTGTTCAGCTCCCTGAGCAATCCTCTCTGATTGAGAACCTAGGACTCTCATTCTGATTATCTTTTCCTTTCCTTTTGAACATCACTTTTCTCTTAGAAGAAATATTTTGCCAAATACTTTGTATTCTTCCATTTAATTTTTTAACTCCCCTGTTAGGCATGCCCTTCTCTTTTTCTCTGGTCTTCCAAAGTGAAGAGAATATACAGTAATATTGAATGATTTTATTTTAAGTGAAGTTGATCTGTAAGGGTTATCTGCCTGTGTACAAATGTGATAATGGAAATAGAGACTCAATTATTTGTTTGTGCAAATCTGGAAAAAAAATTAATCTAACAATGATGAAAAGAAATAGTTGCACCACAGGAAAAGCTGGCAGCCGTCATTCTAATAGTGCCACATACTTATTCCTTGAGGCTATGGAAGGGAGTTTAAACAGTGTGTTGATGGCATTTGTGGGGGAAAAATCTGTAGCTAGATTCTATTCAGTACTGTCACTGCTGCTCTAGCAGCCCACATGCTGTATTGTGATGCCACCCAGGCTGCTATTGTGGCTCTGATATTGACTTCTCTGAACACGGATGCAATGAAGCTTGAAAAGTGGGATTAAATCAAACTTTTAAATTTAATAAAATTCACAATCAGTATGATGATTTAATTAATTTAGACTGTCTATTGAGAAAATAGTCTCATGTTCAGGACATTTATTTGCAGAAAATGGTAGTCTGATAGTTTGCAAATCTTCAGTTCAATTTTCATGTAAGACAAGCTAGTTATAGGTTTCAGTCCATAGGCATGTCCACTAGGACCATTGTCTGTGTACCTGAAAATGAGAAGATCTCTTAATTTTTGCCTCCAATTTCTCATGTATGAAGTAGAAAAGGGAAGCATGTCTTTTTAGCACTATTTTAGCCGTAGAAGTGAAGGAAAACTGAGAGTGAAGTGTTAGACAGTTGATTCATCGGTAAAATAATGATCCTTCACCATGATCTATTGTTAGAGCAAACTGTGGTGGCCAAGGAAGTCAAAACTTTGGCAGCTGCAGAGAGGCTGAGATGATTCTTTGGTCTGGCCCTTGTTTCAGGGAATCTGGATCTTACAGGAGACAGTAGTGATTTGTTGTGCCACGTAATAAGATCCAATCATACAAGCCAATGATTTTTCCATGGCTGAGGTATTACTTGGATAGGGAAATTTATCAGTAGTTTGTCACTTGATGCTTTAACCATTTTTCAGTTCACTGAGACTTCTGACAAAACAGTACAAACAAACCATTTCTATTCCAAACTTAATACGTTAAGTGCTTTTGGTGGAATTTTTGTTTGTTGGCTTTGTTGTGGTTTAGTGTTTGGGTTGTGTTTTTTGTTGTTGTTGTTTTGTTTTTTTGGTTTTTTTTTTTCCCCATAGGTTCTTGTTCTTATACACAAGATCTAACCTGAAAAAAGTATATTTTGCAATTTTTGATCGTGAGCTACTTTGTTTTATATCTCAAAGAATACACAATTTTAGACATATGCGTGGGCTTGTAAATACTAAGTAGCTTGGAGAATAATTCTGAAGACTTCTAAATAACCTGTTCCCGATCCAACAAAACAATGGAACCTCAGCTTTAGCTAAAATAAGTTGATACAGAGTCTCTAATTTCTTTATGTTGAAAAGTGAAGACTGTACTTTAATTAATTTTTCAGCATATTGTGGGGTTTGAGTTGGGACCAACTTTTTCTGAATGATATATTTCTTACTATTAACAGTTAATTCAGCACTTGAGATAAATCGTAAAACTATAGTATCAGCTACATTTTTTTTCCTAGCCTTCTAAGTGCTAAATGTTTCCTAGCATTAAGGGAAAGCTCACTTTTTTGTAATTGAGATAGGAACAGGATTTTACAGATAATAAACCGGCTATAAGTGACTCTGAAAGAAAGTGTACTGGAGTACATTCTGAAACAGTGATTGTGAAATGTTATTGTTCTTATGTACTTTGGATGATCTTTGGAGTAAGAAAATGTATAATTTTAGTGTCAATAGAAGAAGACAGGCAAGAAGGGGATGCAGTTATTTATACTGTTATTTAAAAACTCCTCAGCCTTTACAAGATACGAATTTTTATAGAAGTGTGTTTGTCTTTTACAATTTTATTCTTAGCTCAAAATTTGGATCAGTTTTATTGGATGTTATGATCTTTATTTTTTTTGTTTCTGTTTTATTATCACAGTATCACATCTTATATCTTACAGTCTTGAGGGAAGAAAGCTACTGAAATAGACTGCAAGTGTCCCATTGTATGAGTAATGCTTACAAGTGAATGGCTTTTGGGATCTATAGATTTGATCCTTTTATGGTGTTATTTATAGCTTCTAAAACTGTGACCATCTGAGACATCTAAAAGAGCAAATTATGCTTTTGAATTTGAGCCTGTACTCTATGCTTGCTTCTGTTTTGCTATGAATTCATCAGAAAATATAAGAATGAGAAAACGGCTGAGCCACAAACTTCTCTTGGATAACAAAGTGCAAATCAAGGAATCTACGTGCATCAGAAAAGGACTTGATTTCATTTATTCAATTCATCAGTCTTATGGAATCTGTGTCCAATTTTCTTGTTCATGTGACATTAGCAGTGCGCTAGAATTAAAAGAGCAGAGCAACACAACTAAGATGTTCGGGATACTTTTTTTTTTTTTTTCCCAGTAGATAGTCTTGGTAGAAACCCTTTTGTGATCTAAAAGTCATTTGTTTATTTCTCTGAAGGCACACATATTTTGAGGAACATAATAAAAAGTAAATTATTGTACACTGTACTCTTTTTGCTTAGCAATAGCAAAACGAAGTGCTTCTGCGTCCCTGGTTAGAAATGCGCATGTGTGTTCATACCCCCTGCAAATAGTAGATAAGCAGCCTATATACAGATGATGTGGAAACTTATAAAGAAAGCAAGAAACTACCAGTCCACAGCCATAGGTCTTCAGCATACTGTTCTTGAGATTCTAAGAGTCAGTAAACTAAAAGCAAGAGCAGACAGAAAAAATGCTGTTGGAGAAAAGCAGATTCCTGTGTTCAAAATTAGTAAGCATAGAATAGATTAGTACTCCTGAGTGCAGAGAACAGACTACGATTGAGAAAATTGTGGAAGAAATAGACTCATTATTTTTATTGAACTAGAGAGGCAGCAAGGAAGAGTCTATGAGGTGCTAACAGACGCTCCAAAGGTAGTGAATAGGAGAGCTTCCATTCCTCCTTTTTTTCCCCACTGTGTAGCAAATGCTGTTCCAAACAAGTTAGAGTAACAAAATTACTGTCAGGTATTGTGCCTTTAATAAGTGAAAAATACATATTTTACTTTAGTTTTGTTTTCTGATTATTTAATTAATCTTTATCAACTATTGTTGATTTGGGGAAGAGGCAAATGATGTCCTCTTTACATGCATTGAAAAGAACTTCATTGGTTTTGTTACTCACTTCAACATTTTGTAATAATCATAATTAGCACCCTTTGTAACATTTCAAGATATATAAATGTCTTGTCTCTTGAATATGTGCTTTCAGTTCCAGCCTGTTTTGATCAGGGTTCTTTTAACATTTGGGGGTTTTAGTCATATATTTCATTTACTCAGCAGCAAATTACCCATCTTGCTACTTTCTGGTAAAAAAAATTCTGCATGCCCATCTTGAGCCTTTACAAGTACTTAAAATATAATCAAATATTTGATCCTGCTACTCTGTTATAAAGCTGTAGTCTAGATGATCTCTAAGGAGCATTGTAAGACGTCAACGACACAGCTGTAATAAAAACAAAACAGTGATTGTAATTTTCTTTGAAAATTAGTTCTCTTTCTTGGACTATCACCTGTCCTTTGATGTAGACTGCAAAAATGCAGATTAGGAATGAGTCTTCAACTTTAGAAGGCTACACTTTGTACTGAAGTTATTCTGTCCAATTATTTGGCTAGACCCTTGATCCTGCAGCTCTTCAGTTCAGGCAGAAATACATCTCTGTTGTACTTTCCAAGCTGCACCTAAAGATCTAACAATGTAGCCAGGCATAGGATTCAGCCTGCAGCTCTGTACTTGTGATCTTTTCTGTTTATGAGTAAAAGTATCTGAACATGGGCGTGCATGTCAAGTACATCAAGGTGGATAAAAAAAGAAAAGCCTATTTGTATGACTAGGCTTAGTCAATAGTGGGTTATACTCTACCTGGAGGCTGATAGCAAGTGGAGCACTACAAGAATCTATTCTGAGACCTGTGCTGAGTTACAGCTTTATCAATTACCTGCAAAGTGCTATCTCTGCTAGAAGAAAGTAGATGTTTCTTTAGGTAGATCAAAGTTGTTCTCAGCAGCCCTGCTGTCTTCATACCATTTGTGGCATTGAGAGATAGCCAAAAGCCTAGTATGGAGAGAGACTTTGTGGAAACCGTGTTCAATACCACCTTCCTTCTCTCAAGAAACATAGCACATATTTCCAAGCATGTGAATGTAGGTTGTATTCCTGCAACCTGAGTGTATGCATCCATTAATGTGGTTCAGTTTGAGTATGCATTGAAGAGCTGTGTTCAAGAGCAGGAATAGGCAGAAGAATGGGAACAAGCAGAAGCAGCTTTGCCTGATTAGGAAAACAGAAAGAGTGGACAGTGGGTGATGGAGAATACCAGTGAACTGAAGAGGGAAAAGAATTGTGTTATCTGGCCACTATTTATTAATGACATGGATTTGGGTTTTCCTTTGGGAATTTATTTTGTTCGTGTGCTAGGTTCAGGTTAAGGATCCTGACCATGCAAGTTTAAATTTTTTTGTGGCCTAAAAATATAATATAAAAAGATTTGATGTAGGATTAGTGCTCCTATGTCATACCTCTATCATAACAGCAAGAAACTATTTGTGTCCTTTTAAGCCTCCTTTTTTCATGCATATTTTCAGGGCATGTATTCCCATATGTCATATTCCCTGCAGAAAAAAAAAGGCTCAGTTAACTGCTTTGTGACTGTAGGAATACTTTGCACTGCCTTTCACTAATGGCATTTTCTTAAGTTTTTCAGTCTTCATCATTCAGTGTGTAGATGTGAGCCCACTGGCTTGCCAGAGAGCACTGCTTTTTTTTTGTTTTGTTTGTTTGGCTGGTTTTTTTGTTTGTTTTTTTTTTGTTTGTTTGTTTTTTTAAAGGTGGGAGTAAGAAGTTGTGGAAGTATCTACATAAAGCAGATAAGCCAGGAGCAGTGCCCTCATAGACCAGTGCATGGTCCCACAGGGGCTGAGCAGGGCAGGGGTGCTGATGGAGTCACTGTCAACCATCCAGATGTCATCAGAGAAAGGGATGTAATGAGTCAGATCTGGAAGGTCAATCCTGAAAGCCCAGTCAGGAACAGAGGGAAGAGAGCCATTAATACTGCTAACAGAGGTTCAAAGTCCCCTGAGGAAATGGCCAAAAATGGATAAAGCCATGACAGAGCCCGGGAATGGTGCCCAGGCCTCAGCTGAACCGAACCTGTTGGGCCCATGGACAGAGGAGGTGTGTAGGAGCTCTGCAGGATGTGGTTTCCCAGCCATACCTGAGCAAAAGACTTGAGTGGCCTTGAGGGGGGTGATGGTCCCCTGCCCTGCTGGGGCTGCTGTGGCTGCAACTGTGAGGGGAACCCATAGGGTTCAACAAGGAATGTGTATTAACAGAGGGGAGTTTCTAGGGTCAAAGCACAGACTGAAGGTTTAACACTAGTCATAATTCTTAGTTTTTAATAAGATATATAATTTGTGTCCACTCTGACTGCCTTTAATTTATTGATATTGCCCCATCTTATGTAGAAAATGTATATGTAAGTGGGTTTGGTGGTGGTTTCACTAATCACTACTTTCTTTGCTGAGTGTGTCTTAATTCTTGCAGTATGGATCTGGTAGAATTTGCAAATAGTCCGAGTTCTGCCACTTCATAGTCTTGGTAGGTTTCCCCTTGGTCGTGTCTGATGTTTTCATTGGGTGCTTGTCACTGTTAAATTTCTTCAGGGAGATTTGTGATTTGAATTTAAACTTAAAGAAGAATTTTCTCTTGGCAAGGTGTGCAGTAGAGGAGGAGTTGCACCCACTCTAGTTTCTACTTCTGAGGCTTAACAGTGTTTCCTAACCTATTCCTTCCTCTCATGCCATTTTACAGAAAAATCTCCCTGTTTTTTCTCAAATGGAATTTTCACTTTGTGAATTGTCAAGGGGCTTTCTTTTTCTCAGCATCTTTGCTTAGTTCTGTTGGTTTGGGGTTTTTTTCTTTGTTTTTTTGGTTTTTGGGTTTTTTTGTTTTTTTTTTTTGTGTGTGTTTTTTTTTGTTGTTGTTGTTGTTGTTGTTGTTGTTTTTTCCTGAGAAGCACAATTGGTTGTATGATTTCAGCTCTCCATGAGCTTAATAATGTGATTTGGTGGTATGTAACCCCTCATTAACTGAACTAGTAAACATAGAAATGGGTGCAGAAAGGACTGAAGCAAAAGGCATCTGGGTAACCTCATAGCAGAGAGATTCAAAAAAACTTATTAAAAGTCATGCTAGCAGGTGAAAAGACTAAAGAAAACAACAAAAACCAACCCATGGGAGCAGACCTGCTTTAAGCTATGAGTGACTGTTACCACCTGCTGAAGCCAGCATGCTGTGCTCCATTTTGACTTAATCACAGAGAATTGGTATTATTTTTTCCCTGTACCATTAAAATTATAAATGGCTGTCATCTGCTTCACAGGGATAAATGGTGCTACCTTTCAGGCTTGGAAATGTGGGCCCTTGAATCCCAAATGAACAGAGCTTCTAAAATTTCGTCAGAGCTGGAAAACTTCCTTCTTCCCAACAAACAAAATTATTCAGGACTATTTTCCTACTACATTAAAACTAAGTGAAAACAGGTATCCTGCAGTAGGTTTGATTCAATATGTGTGTGAAGAATGCATCAATTTATAATCTATACAGGAGTTTGAAGCAGCTTGTTAAAAAGATAATAAATTTGCAATTATATTGCAAGTGAGCATCTGGAACCTCAAATTTAAATAATCCAATTTATATGCAAAATGTTACTGTTACCAGTTTTTAGTCCAGTAATTGTCCCTTGATATCAATGAGATTATAACATTAATAATTTTTATTTAGTCTTTTTTAAATGGTGGATGTTCAAGGACTATCTTGAAATTCTGGTTTTGTGGTGATACTGATGAAGTAATGTCAAAGATGCTTTTTGACTCCAAGTGAGCAATGTGTTTTATTAACATTTATAAGTTCTTTGAAAAGTATTTATGGAATACAATTTGTTTATTCTCCTAAGCTGCTCAAGAGATTTTTTTTGCTCAGTGTTATGTAATCTAAGGGTATAGCTATTCTTATACAAATAGGAACAATATATCACCACTAATTCTTTTCGGTTTTTCTCTTGGCTGTATTGAACTTATTTAGCTATGGTTTTGATGTACAAACCTATAACAGCACATTTACTTGTTTCTCTGCCTGCGGGTGTGGGGTTTTTTGTGGTTTTAAGGCGCTGTCTCTAATGTAAGCTGTATGGTCCTTCTAGGTATTATTCTTATGTTTTATTCAGTAAATTAATCATATCAAAGTTCTGAAAAATCTATAATGCCATTTTTCAGGATTTTATGAAAACACTTTTACACACAAAGGCTTACAAAAATGAGTAAGTTTTTGACAAGCATTATGGTATAATATAACAGAACTATGATTACTTATGGTAGCCTGCAGTAATAAGAAATCATCTTTCAGTATCCTTGAAATTTTTTTCTCAAATATAACCTCAAAACTGCAATGAACACCTTCTCCTTTGCGAAGTTCAGTCAAAACCACTTTCTTGTTTCAATACATGTTGTTGTCTCCAATGTAAGATGCAAAGGATATGTACATTTCTTGACTTGATTTTAAATGGCTTTGGTAAATATTACCTCTGTTTTTCTGAGGAAAAAGATAACAGTAATAGTCAATACCTTTATTAAGATATGTTAAGAATTAGTCCAAATCCAGATTAGAGCATTATAGCCTATGCCTTGCACAGCTTGGGTTGGACAAAATCCTTTATAGAAAGGTATATTCTTTTATATCAGTTCTTTATTGCTGGTGTTGAAAAATGTAAGTAGAGAAATACCTGCTTCTCTCTAATTAGCAAATTTAAATAAATAAATTAAAATTAATCTCACAGTGTGCTGTGATGTGTGAATACTTAAGAAGAACAAAAGGTAGTAATCATTCAGGTAGCTCCCATTGTGAAAGTGACTCCAGCTGAGCGATTTCACTGAAAACCAAAAGAGAAATATGAGTATTTTCTTCTAACTTCCTGGAAGACGGAATTCTTGAGTAGTCAGCCAAATTCTGCTTGCTTGCTTGCTTTTCATGAACTGGATCCTGCAAATCCTTCATTATTCTGGAAATCTAGTAAATCACTAGGAATGGAAAAATAAATTGGTGATTAAAGCTGAAGCATGGAAAGCAGATCTAACCTCTACTTACAGCTTTTCAGCTGTTTCATTTTGTGATCTAAATGTTTCTGAGCCTGTGTTTATACCTTTGATCTCTGCCTCATGATGAATGTGAGACTTCAGGGTAACTTCTCTCATTTCTATTTACTGCTGGTAGAACTTGGTCCTTAACTTAATCCCTAATCTGAAGACCCAATGTAAAAAGACTGTATACATTCACACCTGCTATGAAAAGTTCTGTGAATGCCTCCTAAGATCTGATTACTGAGAACCTGGAAGGTGATTTTCATGGAACAGCCAATACTTATTTAGCATGCTGTACAACATGATGTGCAATTAATAAGTATGCACAGGATATTACCAATGGAATGTACTCCTATGCTTCAGAGGTCCAACAGTTATTGAGAGCACAGTCACACCCCATTTTTCATGATTTTTTATGTATAAAATTATGCCAATACAGGTGTATTGTGCTTTCTCTTTCTGAAGGGAAATGTGATAAAACCAGCAAATTTACATAATCTTTGAGATTAAGATGAAAATAAATCCAAGATTACATCAGCAACTTTTTATTTCATTAATTAGATGCTTTAAAAACAATACATATATTGCTTAGAATTTATTTTTCATCATTTTCAGCTAGCCTGGCTGCTGTGATACTTGATACTATGAACACTGCATCTTTACTGTTCAAGAGATTTAATAAAAAAGCTGGCATGAAACAGTTCATGCAGAACATTTACAGTGAGTTTTGTTCATGGGTGTTGTAGCTATAACCCGCTGTGTTTGAAAAATTGTAGACAAAATTTGATAGAACAAAACATGCAGTAATTTATGAGAACTAGATACTTAGTCCTAAGGCTATAATTACTACATAATTGCCAGTATTTCCACTAATTTTGCTGTAACATTTTGGATGTGTATATTTCAGTGTGGGAAGACACGATGTGCTCTTTTTCTGACATAATAACTGAAAAGTTAAAATATTGTAACTGTTGGCTTTGTTTGCCCGTTAACATAAGACTACTAATAAGAAAACTTTATTATAGCACGCTATATAAAATACTTTTGATATCTGTTCAGACTACACTTCTTTGTTGTTGTTCTTACTGTATGTTCCTCAGGCCCTACAATGATAAATGTGAAAGACTGAAGAGGATAAAACGAATTCTCTGAGATCATAAGTTAGATCAGATGGAGAAAGATAATAATAGCAATAATTCAAACTTCTTTCATGTGATAAAACTAGATCTCAGAAAGCTACATTTTTCCACAAAGAAGAATAGCTTCAATATACAGATCAGCAAACTAAGGCCAAAAGTGAAGTGTTTGCTCAAATACAGCGAGATATACTGGAGCACAAAGGTAGAAAAGAGCCTGAGGTTTTGAGTACATTTTAAGCACTCCCCTCAATAAGCAACCAAATCCTGCCTTTTCTTCATTGTTCTTTCCTAAAGGCATGCATTTTTAACTCCTAAAATTAAGTAGCTGAAAAGGGCTACATCTGGCTGGCAAATGGTCACCAGTGATGCTTTTAAGGGCTCAATCCTAGGGCCAACTCTGCTCAATATTTTTATCAATGACCTGAATGCATTTGCAATTTTGCTGATGATACCAAACTGGGAGGTGCTGTTGACTCTCTTGAGGGATGAGAGACCTTGCAGAGCGATCTAGATAGATTGGAGCATTGTGCAATCATCAGTGGCATGAAATTTAAGAAGTCTAAGTGCAGGATTCTGCACCTGGAATACAGTAATGCCAGGCACAATTATAAATTAGGAGAAGAGTGGCTGAAAAGCAGCCCTGCAGAAAGCGATCTGGGGATGCCAGTTGACAACAGGCTCAATACAAGTCTAGCAGTGTACCCTGGCAGCCAGTAGGGCAAATCGCACTCTAGGATGCATCAAACATAGCATAAGCAGACAAGAAAAAAAAAAGTTATTATTATCCCACTGTATCCAGCATTTCTGTGGCCTCAGCTTGAGTACTGTGTGCAGTTCTGGGCCCCATAGTTTACGGAGGATATTCAGGTACACGAATGCATCCAAGAGGACAGCAGCAACACTTTTGAAAGGTCTGGAAGAAATGTCCTATGAGGAGTGGCTAAGGACTCTGGGCTTGTCTAGTTTGGAGAAAAGGAGGCTGAGCCTTGCTCTCTACAGCTTCCTAAGGAGTGGAAGTGGAGAGGGGGAGTGCTGATCTCTTCTCCCGGGGATCGGACATGTGGGAATGGTTCAAAGCTGCTCCAGGGGAGGTTCAGACTGGACTTTAGGAAGCATTTATTTTCCAAGAGGGTGGTCAAACAGTGAAACAGGCTTCCTAGAGAGGTGGTTGATGCCCCAAGCCTATCAGTATTTCAAGGTATTTGGACAATGCCCTTATCAACCTGCTGTAACGTTTGGTCAGCCCTGAAATGGTCAGGCAGTTGGACTTGGTTGATCACTGTAGAATCTCTTCCAACTGAAAAAATTCTATTCTATTGTATGTATTTTTCATAAGGGAAAAAAAATGCAGAAAATTATCAACTTCTGTACTCTGTTTTGGAATTTGTAATGTCAACATAAGGTTTGATGAAGTCCACATCGTTAATATGCTCTTGAAACCAGATTCCTCTATCCCTGGATATACTTCAGTAATTTTTTATTTCCATGTTTCTGTGAAATTATTGTTGAAGAGAAAAGTGAATTTGTTATAGCCAAGCATTGTTTCTTTGGTTTTACAGCACTATACTTATCAACAGCCACATACATTATAAAGACAAAGATACGCATGGGACCATATGGATTATTAGAGTGGCTCAAAGCAGCTACCTGTGCATTTTAAGTTCTGGAAGTAACTCCTTAACTTTTGCTTCTGTCTGGATAGCTTTGACACAGTGCATGGCTTCTTCCTGCTAGAAAGTTCTCAGAATTGACTCTTTCCAATTATTTTGCTGACTGCCTTTTTGTATCACAGTAAATCTCTGAAGTGGAGTTACGATTATTTTTTTTAGCACCAGGCTCGTCACTGAGGTTCACTGACGAGACAGTCTAGGGTTTTGACATGGATTTGTGAATCTCTTGGGAAGTCATAAAGATCAAGAGAGATTTGTTGTAATCACTAGTGCCTTGTCATGCTAAAGGTTCTATGTTTCTTTCACATGAGTTATAAGACCCTATTTTCAGGATGCAACCACTAAAGCTGTCTCCTTTCTTTTCACACAGTATCAAGTCAGTTGTGACAACAGCTAGCACATCATTTGCAATTTCTTAAAATAATTTCCATTCAACCACTCCTTTAGCCTGATACGCTATATTCTTCCTTTGCATCAAATAAGTTTATAATTAGTTTATATAGGTAATAAAACTCAAATGTACTAATCATTCAGATTTATCTGCAACTTTTGGTAGCACTGACCACAAGTTTGATAAGTCATAAAACAAACAAACAAAAAGTTGGAGTAAACTGTATAATCATTTTGGATATTGCTTTTTCCTCCATGGAACTTTCAGACAGTTCCTACTGCACCAAGCTGTGCAACAAAGCGCTGTTCATGAGCTACAGTACTCTGCCTGCAACCGTCTCCAATGGCAAGTTTTCTTTTCCAACCATCCATCCACAAAACACTGGCATGAAATTAAATGCATCTCATCTAAGATATCATTGAGAAACACCTAAGCGTCTCATCTAAGAGACCATGGATGGCAACACAATCTTGACAGCATTTCAGGAATGTTTTCTTGGGGAAAAAAAGTTCATCTTTTTGTTTAAATTGAAATTACTGTTTCAAATGACTACACACTGATCATAACTTCTATGTAATATTAACCAAAGATGCCCTATCAAAAAACATTGTAATTGGATTGGCTGTGATTTGGTTCAGTAATCCAGAACAGAGAGTTATGCACAGGTTTTTCTCTTGTTCCAGTGGGGGAAAAGGATAGTTTCCACTTCTTCACAAAGCTGAAGTCCTCTCTACTAATCCTGTCTGTGTTTTGCAGATCTTGTATTTCTTGCTACTAAAATGTCACTATATCTGTTACAGATGTTCTCTGGTCAGTCAGATATTTTCTGCTTATAACTCTTTTTACAAAGAATATAAATTAATAATACATCAGGAGGAAACTATTCTTACCTAACATGAAAATCTGAATGCAAGATCCATACCACAGTATGCACAGCAAAGCTGCAGGGTGAAAATAAAGTTTAGTTAGGAAATAGGACTAATGAATAATGTAATTGATAATACTACAATCTTTATTCTTTAAATAGAATATTAACAAGTGATCCACACTGTAACAGCTAAAAGATCGTTCAAGAGATGGCTAATGCACTTCTGCATTGCCATTTAAAGCATTACTACCATGTTGGAAGGTATTAATTTAGATGGTACTATCATTATTGCTTGTTTCAGCTTTGTCTGTATCTGGAGATATAAATTGGATTACAAATTCATAGTATTTAAATTAAGTAGACACCAAACTTCCATTAATACTTGAAAGCTAATTCACACAGCCCATATAAGCATGAAATAAAAAAATTTTGTTTGCTTGTTTTTGTATGACTTGATGGACACAGTCTTTATCTGCAGCAGGTGAAAACATTACTTTAGTTGAAACAATAGCAAACTTATCATTGATGTGTCTGTGGCCAGGAATCACCTACTTTGAAGATTTTCTTTGAGATATTCAGAAAAATGAAATAAGAGAACAAATGCTTTCAGGGTTAGATTGCTCACACTTTTTACACTTAAAATAACTTTTTGGTCTTCTTTATCTTGTCTCATTTAATAAAATTTTTATCATCCTGTAGAAATCTTAGTACCCTCTTCAGTTTTGACAGAACTGAGCAGATGAGTCATGAGGTTCTAAATGAGGTGTTCATGGTGAGAATATGAACACCTTTGAGCAAAAAGCCATGTTTGAAAATTTTGACTGTTATAAAGAATAGTATGTCAAAACATGCCATACCTGCTTTCAAAATGGCTCTGCTGACGATCCTGCTTCTCTGCCTCTGTTGCCCAGCATGAAACTTAGCACACCAGGGATCATCCACACAGGGAGGATGGAATAGAAATCCAACAGATGTCCAAGATGGGAATAAAAACCCCTGATAAATGCATACATGTAATTTACTGTGAGATACCAATCAACTCACTTGTAACAAAGGAATTTCATGATAAAATGCAGCTTAATAGCTGCAAAAAGTTTTCAAACATAATTTATTATTCCCTGCGATTTTTCTTTTGATAAAATGTGTTACCTATTCTCAGGTATGTTTTATTTATTTGTAATTGTTTTTGATAAGGAAGATGCAGTGGGAATGTATAGAACTAATACATAATTTAAAATATATTTATTCATCTTTCTTAAACTGCTTTTTCTACTGCATAAGACAGTGAAAGCTAGCTATTTAAAATTTTATTATTATTTATTGAAGCCATCAATGTAATGCAGCAGCAGGAAAGCCTGCAACTCAAAGTGGATGGTGCTGCTAAAACAGCTGGGGTTACTGCTCTGTAATGTATGTGAATGAATAATGTTTGAATGTACACTGTCATTATAATAGTAGTAAGAATCTGGAGGAATGGAAAAGAATATTTGAAACTGCACAGTTCCAAGTCAGTTTAGTATTTGAACAGTGGGTGGTCAGTGCAGGATTTTTCACCGCAACACTGCGATCAAGTTTCTGTTCTGCATTTGTTCAATTAAATGCCTCATGAAATTTAAGGCAGTTTGACAATATGCTTGCTGGAATGCATGGAAGAGGTGAGGAAAAAGCCTCCAGACCATTACAGTAAGTAATCTTTCCCACTCTATTGATCATGCTGGATTCTGTGTTTAAGTAATTGTACTTGAGAAAAGAAATAATAGCCTAATAAAACATGCCAGGATGCACACTAAATGTGCTTGGAGATTGAATCTTAGTGACTCGAAATGCCACCTGATTAGGCAGTTTTCTCTTGAATGTGCTTTTGTACATATGAGCAGCTGTGCCCAGACCTCTGCAAGAATGCTGTTGGTTGGAAGTTAAGTCTGGGGCCTTGCATTAGTAGAAAGTTAAATACAGCTTTGCTTGAATCAGAGTAAAAGGCAGAGCCTATATCAGTATTAACAAGTAATAGCTTGGTAAATTTAAGCTTTTTTAATTTTCTTCCTATTGGGAGGGCCAGGAAGAAATCAGTGTCCCACCAAAAAAGCAACTGATATGGGGCGAGTGAAGGTGCCCATATCCAGATGCCTCTCATTTGCCGCTGCTTCTGTTGAGGAAGAAAAGCAATTCCCATTCCCAGTGGAACAGTGAAAGACCTGGGAAAAGTGAAAAATCTCAAAAAGAAGAGCAATATTGTCTCCCAAATGGTTGAGTTGGGGTGGCAGCAAGCAAGGGGTTTCTGTGGGCAGGGAGAAGAACTGCAGTCTATGAAGATAGATGTCAAGCAAACCATGAAGTCTCTGACTGTGACTTCCCTTTAGGTGTTCTCCACCCTCTCCATCTATTTCTGAAATACAGTGGACCTATCAATATGCAAGTAGAAGGGAGTTTTCTCAGGTCTCCAATAGGCACAAAGATGTATCTGAATAAATGTCTGATATAGAACTTCCCAGAAGCAGTCTGGGAAAATATAGCTGAGAAACTAGCAGGTTTTTATCTGTCTTTTTAGGCAAATTGGTTCTTTTTTTGTTGCGAAGGCACCTTAAGAGAAAAACAGGCTTCGTGTTATAGGAGAGTCAATACTTGTCTTTGCTGGCAAGTGGTACATTCTGGAGTCAGAGTTTATTCGGAATAAAAATGGTAGCCGATTTCTGGGGGAGGGGTGGGGGTGTTGCCATCTCCTAATAAAGGTGGATCCTGAATTTCATTTGCTCCTACATCTGTACTCCTAGTAAACATTGTTCACTTATTGTTGACTGTATATATGGTCACATACATACACCTGGAGTTTAATTAGACTGATTAAGTATTAGATTTTGGGGCCTAGTGGGCTAGTTGTCTAGAGCAGAATCTTAGTAAATCGAGTAACTTAGAAGCAAGGAGTTTTTATTTTAATTTGGATTATTATTTTTTTTTTTTTACTGAAAGATTTTAATCAGCTGTCCATCACTGCAACTGCTGACAAAGGAGCAGTGGCTACTGGAAAAAGAGAGATATTTCAGTGATTCCTAGTAATTCCATAATGGTGATCATCACCAACCTTTTTAAAAATAAAGGCAGGATCACCAAATGAGATAAAGTTGCATGGTCTTCTTTGGTTTGAGCTAATCTTCCAGAGATTTTTTTACTACTTGTATCTGGTTTTCTGTCTCATTTCTGTTGTTTTTCTTTTCCTTTCTTTCAGTCTGGTTTTGTAAACCATAATCAGTTTGTCTTTGCTAAGCAAAAGTTAACCACAGAATTAAACAAAGCACAAGCAGAGTTGTTGGTGTGTCAGCAGTGGTATCTGATGAGTCCGATGTGTCCACAAATGTACAGAACTGGAAACCAAAGTGGTTTTATCTGTTAGTAGAGAAAGGCTCTAATTGGGAGTGGAAAGGTGGATCATGATCTGCTAACAGATAAAAATACAATTGTGGAAGGAAGGGGCAGCTGATGAGCAAGAACAATGATTATCTCTTCCATTAAATTTAGAAGCAGATTGGTAACTTGCTATTCTTTATAAATTGGTTTGCAACTTGGGGGGGAAATAGATTTAACAGATGTAGATAGTCACTCTTTTATAGAGTGCTGGAGGCACAGCTAGAAAGATTACAGCTGTGTGAGGAAAGCTGCTCTTAGTTCTCACGGAAAATGAAAATGGCAGATAAAGATGGCAGATGGATGTAAGTGGCATAATACTATAGGGACTCAAGTCCATGAGGTATTTGAATGGAATAACAATATAAATCTTCTTTGGTATTTATTCTGCAATTGGCTAGCATTCCAAAAATGAAAAATTTATTAACTTCTCTGTGATATAATGTGTACAAACAGATTGCCAGTGGTGCCCTGAGTTCTTACAAGCATGGTTGTTGGTTAATACGAGATCTCTCTTCTCAAACATTCATGTCATATTTACTTGTATATTATGGGTTATTGTGACATAGAAAATGTTTTCCTTGACTCTAAAGATATCAGTAGTTCTACGTGCAATCTTTTCTGATGTAGATGATGTATTTTTTTTGCTTAAGTGTATGACTACAATGTAGCCTTGGGATGGAGCAAGAGCAACAGCCTCTGTGTAAATGTAGCTCCCAAGAGAAATAGTGTGATTTCTTTCAGCTCTTTCTTGAACAGCTTCATGGCCAGCTGCAGCTCCTCAAGCAGCTCTTGCTCCCCCAGGGAGCTGGCCTTGAGCACAGGTAGCAAAAGTCCTGGGCTGGGGCAGGCACTCTGGCATGTGCATCCTTGAATCAGAATTACCCAAGGACCTGATGTTTTCTTCCACAAATTTTCAAGTGTCCATCATAAGACATGTTTTTTCTAGCTTTCCTACATCGTTTGTCTCCTAACTGCATTTGCTATGATATTGTGATCCAGTTTTTGACAAGTTTTAAAGAAGTTGGCAGAGGTGGATGTGGTATTTTTATACATACTTTTCCTGAGCCTCTAAAAGTAGGCTTTAGGTGCCAAATATACATTTACCTACTGTCAGTCTGTGTCTTTAATATGTACTTCCACTGGTGAAATAAAGTATTGCTTATAAATATCCTAGGGGTGTTTGGTTGAAGTACAGGAGTAGAGAAAGAAATATAGAGAGTGTACACATATAGATAGGTTATATATTTCATCATTGTGTAAAGGGAATAAAAAATTATGATTCATTAATAATTTGGGATTTTTTTTATGTTTTGAGTCTTTGAACTTAGCAGCCTGTTAACGTATGTTTCTTTCTGCTGTGTCTTTTAAGCAAAACCAGAACTGGCAATCTTTCCCTCATATCCTAAAGATAATGTTTTCAAAATTTAAACTTTTAAATTCTAATACTACAGTGTTATGTTTTAAGAGTATTAGTAATTTTGCCCAAGGGCAAAAGGCTGGTTTTAACAATATCATGTTTAAAAAGACAAAAATGCTGTCTTCTAACAGAAATCATCAACTTTACTAGTAAACTATATAGTATAGGGATTAACGTACATTGATAGATGTTGGTACATGCAGTGCCTGAGTATTCTGAAGTATATTTCATGCTATGTTTATGTTTAGGAGCAGTGTCCATGTAAAGATTTACTTCTACATGTCAAAACTCAAACACTTGCACAGAAATGTTGTTTGAATTTTACAGAATGAGGAAAGGATAAACAACAAAAACCTCCAAATTTGAGCCAAGAAATCATTTGGACAAAGTATCCTTAACACACACACACACACACACACACACATGTGACAAGCTTTTCTTAGTATTCATTGTTCTCTCACTGCTGTTTTTGTGTCCTTTAGTACATCAGGTCATGATTCTGGCTGAAAATGTTTTTCAACATTTATTTTACTGCTGAGCAGTTGGTAGCTCAGAGCACAAAATGGAAATAGTGATAAGGTGAAAGCTATCCTCTCAAAGTGTGAGTCACTTTTGAACTAAAAAGAGGATACTGTACCAAATCACTAGGGTCAGTGGCCAACAACTGCTTCGTAGAGTAGTTTGCAGTTATGTCTGGGACTGTGTCTAGTATTTTTTTTTTTTTAGACATTTATTTTTACTAGACTGTGTCTAGTATTTTTCTCTTTACTCTTTGCAAAACAGCTCTTGGTGTATTTCAAATGCTGCAGATATCCCTAAAACATTCATTAGCTAATTATTCTCTGCACTGCATGGTGGTGCCTGCTTTTTCTTCTTTTGCTTTAGGACAGCTGCATTGCACAGTTTATTGAACCAATCATTTAGACTGTATATAAGGCTGCATCTGGGATCTGACATCTGGATCTTTTTTCTCTAGACTTTTTGTCTTCCCAGAAGTGGGCTAAAATTGCTGCTTCTGTCAAATAGGGACTGAAAACTTCCACTCATTCTTGCTGCTTATCAGCACAAGGGCATACTCTGCAAAATACTGATTTATCCATCAGAAAGCTTGGAAATGCAAAAGTGAGCTGAACACCACTCCTCCACACGTGGAGTGGATCCATTTTGTTTTCACTGGGGATTGACAGTTGCAGAGAGGCTGAGGTTGTTGGCACTATTCCTTCACTTTTGTGTCTTCCTTTTTTAAAACTTGCTTTTTGCTGATACATGTTCCTCAAGAATATAAAACCAGCTTAGCTTTGCATTTTTTGTTCATATACACAAAAAAGTTTTATGGTTCTTAACTCTATTAATACCACTGAGAAACTTCTTTGGAGATCAGACATTCCCTAATTCTGCTGAATGACAACCTTAGTTCAACAAATGAGGCAGCAAGTATTCCTCAACCTTTACTGCAGTTGCATTCCCATTTCTCTAAAACAATTGAAAGTAAACAGCCTTCTGGCAGTGAAGGAATGTGCCACTGCATTCTGTTAGCTTGCAACTCAGAGCAGATATGGTAAGTATTTCTTTTGGTATGCTAGACAGTGTAATTCATTAGGAAGAAAGACTGTAGTAAACTTGAATTCACCAAAATAGTTTACTGGCTGGCGGAATACCATATAATATAAACTTCTTCCTACAACCAGAATCCAAATCAGAAAATCTGAGAAATACCTTTCAGATGTACTAGTTCCATAAATGTATCCTATATACTTAAGAAGTATAAATCAGGATTAATCATAAAACACAGTAAAAAATCAAAGTTGGACTGAACTGTTTTTCTGCCACTGCGTGTGAGCGTACAGGTTATAAATCTCCTTGAATCCTACACAGTAAGAAATGCTGTTGCAGCTTGGCTACTGCTTTTTTTCACATGCAGCTGGTATGACAGCAAGTTTTGACATTGTTGTGTAGCATCTTTGTGTTGAAAGTGTCAGTTAAAACATGCCAGGATTTATTTTCCTTGCTTGCCTGGTCTTTCACCATTAGAGTTTGGCTTTTGTCCTTCACAGGATTGTTAGTCTTGGGCTACAACCATGAGATCAATTCTCAGAAATGAAATGAGCACTGCCTGCAAAGTATCTTGAGGACAAAGGCTCCACTGTTTGAGGTTTTTTTGGTCAAATTATATTTTGCTTGATTTAACAATCTGTGAAAGCTCACACGGTATCAAACAAGCACCAAAACAAGTGCAGAAAGGACTACATGCTAGGGACAGAGCAACAAACTGTCAGGCTGGTTCAGTCAGCCTTGGAACAGCCTAATTATTCTCCAGAGTTGCTTCAGTGAAAGGCAGCATGTGTTACTGTCACTACTAGCAAAGAAAGATCTCTAAGAATAAGCATTACCGAATCAAGCAACAGTGGCAGTGAGGGAATGGGCTAAAGTCTTGGCACACTCTTGGGGTACCTGAAATTTATTTGCTTTTGAGTAATAAGATAAATTTTTATTAGACATTTAATATTATTTTTATGAGAGGAAGATGTTAATGAAGTGCTATGGCTATGGCTGCCTGTCTCATCATACAATCTTGTTTATGACTGATTGAACTCTACCTAAAAACTAGGTACTATTTTCCGTGTAACTGTGTTGCCTAATTAGAGTAAGTTCAGAAAAGAGCAGCATGATTGGAAAGCTGGGGAAATTGCTTCTGAGAAGAGTAGAGAAATTAAAATTCATAGCCTAGTGCACAGATGATTATTGGGACAAAACGATTCCTGAAGTATTAATGCTGCAAAAATATTCTTGGCCTTAAAAATGACTGAAAATATCTTTAAAATGGCTTAAAAATCCAGACAGGTCCAAATTATATTTGTTTAGCAGGAGGAAGACTTGCAGGTATCTCATTTACGAAATTTGGGTATGGCCATATGCATGTCAAGACGCACGTGAAAACAAACTACTCATGACCTCCAACCCCACTGCGCAAAGTGTAATATTTGCTTGTCTAAGCTGTAAGCGTTGATAATATAGAGGCTGTGGTGAACCCTGCAAACCTACTAAAGAAGAAAATATTTGATCCCTGCAGTAGCATTAAGCAATGAATAGCGTCTAAAGTTTTTTTTTGAAGGTTCAAGGTAGTGTGCTCCTGTATTGTGTTGCTTCCCTCACATCAACAACTACAAGAACCTCATCATACTGAAGTTGGCTGGACATTATAATGCTTCTTCAGGGAAAAGCTGTAACCTTCCTTTTGCTTAAGTGATAAGGCATTCTAAGTTCATTGCTCTCTTCAGGGTTTGTTTTTATACTGCTTCTGCTTTCCAGAGTGCCAGAACAGCATATTTGCTGGAGCAGAAAATTTTTCATTGTGTTACATGAATTTTCAAATATCACTACATTGGGATAGGGCTGTAAGCCAAGAAAAAACTGCATTAGGAGCTGAGAAACATCAAGTTATGCTTTTTCTTCCAGTCCCTTCCCCATACTCCCCCTTCCCCCCTTCTGTAAAGAATGAGAGCCTTGCTCACAAAACCTTTACATTTCCTGAACTGTTAGTACTCTGCCTAACTTATACTTTTGATGAGAGAATTAGAAAGCTTTAGATGCCTCTGAGATTCCCAGTCAAGTGAAAGCTCTGGTGGAGGACTGTCAGTGAGTGTTGGGACTATATGCATTTATATCCCTGTATCTTCATTTCCCTTTGTTGCTACTCCTACCAGTAAAGCCATTCACTCTGTGTGAATTTCAGGCCCTACACTGGAAATAAAATAAAATAAATAAATAAAGTAATTAGTGTCAGTTTTGGTTTTAAGTGTGCTTGGAATTAAATTTAAACCTAAAGTTACTGCTCATAAAAAGACATCAAATTTTATAACGTGAAAAACTTGGTCACCTGAAAATGGGTCTACTCAGGAAAGGAAGTTCTAAAATGTTATTGGAAGGGATGTAAATCACAGAATGGTTGAGGTGGGAGGGACCTCTGGACTTCATCTGGTCCCACATCCATGCTCAAGCAGGGTCACCTATAGCCAGTTGCCCATGGCTGTGTCCAGATAGCTTTCTGCTCCAAGAAGGTAGATTACGCAGTGCCTCTGGGCAATCTTTGCTAGTGCTCGGTCACCCTTACCATTCAAAAGTGTTTCCTCATGTTCAAAGGCAAGCTCCTTTATTTCAGTTTGTGCCCATTGCCTCTGGTCCTGTCACTGGGCACTGCTGAAGAACCTGGCTTCATCATCTTTGCAACCCCCCTCAGATATTGATATACATTAATGAGCCTTCTCACTGATGGTCCGAACACTCCCAGCTCTCTCAGCCTCTCCTCGTAGGAGAGGTGCTCCAGTCCCTTAGACATCTTCATGGCCCTTTGCTGGACTCTATCCAGTATGTCCATGTTACCCTTGCACTGGGAACCGGGCAGAGTGATTCAGGTGTGGCCTTATCTGATGAGGGTTTTTTTGTTTTTTTTCTTGTCAGTGATAAAAAAAAAAAAATATGTTGTGCTTCAGAAGCTGCTAATAAATCACACAATAATATATAAGCAGATGCTGTGGACTGTTTCTAAATATTGAATAAGTCTGTGTGGTAACCACATGCTGCAGATCTGTAATCAAATCTGTGCATATGTTGTATATAGTCCAAATGAGATTAAGATGGCAGAAGAGATCTTTCTTCCTAAGATGTTTTCCTGCAGAATTCACTGCAGCTAGCCA
>JANHGB010068464.1:5532-26769 GCA_026283785.1 Coracopsis vasa
AGTGGAAGGTGTCCCTGCCCGTGGCAGGGGGTTGGAACTGGATGGGCTTTAAGGTCCCTTCCAACCCAAACCGTTCTATGATGTTCAGACGGTGAAGTCAAGCACAAAAGGTGTGACTCATTCAGTATGCTTGTGACAATGTGGATCCACAAATCACAGCTCCCCGTCACTGTGCTGTGGGGCTCTCCCTCTTCCCAGATCCACATTAAAACAGGGGAAATGGATAAGTTGCTTCAGTTGGAGCAGCTTCCTGCTGCATCACCAGGCTGTCCTGCTCAGGTGGAGGTTTACCATGACAGTGTTTCCATTTCAAATACCTAATAAGGTTGTTTTTTAATGTGTGCTTGTAAAACATGTCAAAGGCTGAAAGCTTTATCTGCAAAAAAGATGACACAGGGACTACACAAGGTGGCTTTTTCATTTAGTTTTGTTTTCTATTGCCAATTTTCCAGCTGTATTAGTTGATGCTGGAAATACACATGTATCAGTTTTTCCAGGAACTAAATACAGTGGTTTTTTTACATAGTTCTCATCTAGGATGGGATATCTTGGTCATACTGAAGACTGGGAAGTGGTCAGTGTGTAAATTTGGATCTGCTGAAATTGTTACAGATGAGAAAAGCCCCCATAAAAATGAGAGTGCTTAAATTTAAGCACGTGCTAATGTAACACATCACAGAGGGCTTTTTCTGTCTATCTGGATGTAAAAGATGCTAAAATCAGTGCTGAGGCTTGCCTAAACCGGTGTGGAAATTGCTGCTTGCCTAAAAGCCGGGCAAGTTGTCACAATCCCGAAGAGCTCATTGATGTTAAAAGGTTGCAGCGGATTAGCCAAAAATCTATTTCAAATTGATTTAGTGTGGCTGGTGCATAACTCAGCCTGATCATCTGTGCCCAGCTCTGCGCTGGTTTGAGCACTGAGAGCAAGTGGGTGAGTGTCATTGCATCTTGCTTAGTGGTGCTGCCTGCTCTCCCCCAAGGATGCTGGGGAAGACAAGGCAGCCCTGTCTCCCAAGCTGGCTCACCTCAGTTAACTGTTGTTCTCAGTATTCTTCCCTCATTCAGTGCAGCATCTGCCGTAGCGGTAGCTGCCCGGATGGGATCTTGCTCCTGGCTGGGAGCACAAGTATTTTTCCACAGTGCGATGAAGTTGGCAGGGGAGGTTACATCAGCTGCCTGGCTGGAGCTTGGCGCAGGAGGTGCGGGATGCAGTGATTCCTTGATTGATTTCTGACGGAGTTTCTGCTGCCTGCAGCACCTTCTGCCCTCCCCTCCCAGTCCGGGGTGGGAGCTCACCAGGAGGATTAAAAACTTCTCTTTAAGAATATAGGGGCTTTTTTAAAGCCATTTAGTTAAAGTTGGTGTTCCTCTTCCCTGTATTGATAGCGGATGGAGGT
This sequence comes from Coracopsis vasa, assembly GCA_026283785.1. NCBI lineage: Eukaryota > Metazoa > Chordata > Aves > Psittaciformes > Psittacidae > Coracopsis > Coracopsis vasa. The sequence continues at coordinate 6,930 of JANHGB010068464.1, forward strand.
AGGTTTTACAGACAATAGTGCTGTTCAGCTCCTATCTTTATAAACCTCAAACATCTTCCCAGCAACCTGTGGGCTTCATCAGGCATAGCCTGGTCCTCCCTGAGCTCCGGCTGAGCAAAGTCTTCCCATTAGCATCACTAACTGATAAACAGAACTTCATCAAGGCCTCTGAAGGACAAGACCTGTCATGTGTTTGGACACAGCGGCAGCATTGCTGAATTCTGATGGCTGTCTGAACTGGTAGAAGAACCAGTGGGGAATATTTATTGTGTTTTTGTTTTTCCTCAAAGCCCCTGCTGTAGGAGAGATCTCAGCATTATTATGCATTGCAGTGTGTCATGTTTGTAGGACTTTTTGCCATAAAAACTTTGTTTCTAGCTCAAGTTTAGCAAAAAGATGCTCTCAGGCTCAGCTCTCTTCCAGATGATATTTCACATTGATGCCTTCTAATAGCCAGGTGAGCTTTAAGTTGTAACATTTACAGGAAATATGGCTGCAGCGTCCCACTCTTGGAGGTAGATGAGCAATATTCCCGCTTCTTAGCACCTGCTCACCAAGCTGCTTGAAACCAAGTTAAAATAGAGGCTGGTATTTGTGGTGTTTTCCCCTTCTCTCAACTCTGCATTTCCTCTTCACTGGTCAGGTCAAACAGCAGTGACATTTCAAAGCCTTCCTGAACGGCAAAATTAGCAATATTCCTTTTCTAAGAAGTCAGCAAGAAATGGTGTAAACCTTGCATGCAGCTGTTCTGCTAGCAAGTTGTTTGACTTGTCGAAATCTCTCTTTTACTGCAGAAGCTCTATTGAAAATGACAAATTGCTTAAAGCAGTTTCCATGTTAGTCTTGAAAAAAATCAGTTTCTTTCCGCCCAGAACACGTGGAAGGCATTTGTGCACTTGCCTGACTGTTTCTCTGTCCTAAGGCTCACACTCGTTGCCTTGGACTTCATGTAATACTCACATACAGCTGCTTGGGGTTTTGTTCAGTTTTCTATTGAATGGGGATTTCCCCCCACTCCTCCTTAGCTTAGATGAGGAAAGTCAAGTATCTCTCTGGTTTAGACTTTGGGGACCATGGGAAGAGCAGAGGAGGAGCACTCCAAGGCCTCTGCTTTTCAGAAGTGATATTCAGAGTGTTGTGAAATTCACAATTTAAGCTGGAAAATCTGCATCCACAGCCAAGTCACTGTAAGGTCCTTTAAAAGCATTGAGCTGTGCTAATGCTTCACAAAATGACAAATCATCTTTTGCTTAAATGTTTGCAACTACTTCTCTGTAGCTGTCACTTTAGCAGATGGATATATGTGGACAGGTACAAGATACTGAGTGATACACTTGCCTGTAACTACTGTGAAAAATTGCTCAAGTAAAAAGGTTTATTCTGAAAGAAAAGAGATTTCAGGTAATCACTGTGCTCTAGTTACCCAGCACAGAGCGACATGTTGTGTGGTGTGTATCCTGTGAGGATATTACCAAGCTTCATGTTTGGGCTTTTGAAGGAGGGTGCAGAAGAGAATTGGGTCTCCTTAGCCATGCTAAGACTCCAAATGGCTGAGATGAGGCTTCGTGCTTTTCCTTTCAACTGGAGTGAGTTGCACCAGCATATTCATTTGCAGGGCTGCTTTTTGCTAACCCTGCTGAAGCTCCCCTGGCTGGAGACGGGTCCTTCCCCAGGGCCATGAGCAGAAGGTTGTATCCGCCAGCATCCTCCAAACGTGGCCAAAAGGCAGGCTTCGGGCTGCACCCAGGTCATGAAACCGAGGGCACAAACTGTTCACTTTCTGACTGGAAGGTGCTTTGCCCCACAGGGCATCAGATGAAAAAAGAAATCAGTGTTGCTCCGTTGCTCTGCTTGAGACAACCCTCTTGCTTAAGAGGGATGGTTACTGAGTTAGACAACGGGCAGGAGGGGATTTGAGGACAATCCAGATGCTTTTTCTATAACTTGAAGGCATGTCATATCCTGGCACTTCTATTTTTACCCACTTTTCTTGTAATACTGTGTTTATTTTATCTGCTAAGACCGCTTCATTATTGCCAGGTTTGGGCTGATGCGCTATTTTGATTTTTGTTCTTTGTTGCCTTTACCATTCTGTTTGTGTTGCTTTTTTCTTTAAACCAGTAATTTAAAAAGTAACAAATGCAACAAAAAAGTAACAAATATTCAGTATTTTTCTTCTCACGGGTGGTGTGGAAATTAACTTGCTGCCAGAATGATGCTGTTTGCTGTGGGGTAGGATGTGTCACTGCAGATTCAGGTGAGCTCTCCTCACAGTTGCTTTCCTGTTGGAAATACTGGTTAATATAATCTGATTTAGAGAATGGCATTAGAAACTGGCACCTGCCAGTAGAATAACGAGTCCCTGGTAGAGTGTCCTGATCTCTTGTAGGCATAGGGCAGTTTATGCCTGGAAGCATGGAGGCTTTATATACCTTGTTTATGGTGTTTGCTTCCTTTTGTGGAATATCAGATGCTGCCTTTGGCTATTCTTGTTATGTGAAGAAATGTCTGATCCATTTCTGAACCCTGCAGAGAGCTCCCTGATATCAGGCAGAGAATATTTTTTTAATGGATTTTAAACCTACCTTGGTGGCTGTTGCACCTCTGGCTAATACAATCAGTGCACCCCGGATACCCTGCAGATACCTCTTACAGAAGCAACTTCTTTATTTATGTAACAAAGTGAGAGCTTTAATCCCTTTCCTCTTGCAATGTATTTGGGTTGCTTTAACAGCCAGCATGGTCACAAGCAGGATTAGGTTGCTGTCATGTTCTCAGAGTTTCATATCCATGGTTGATAATTAACCCATTTCTTTAACAAAGGTTCTGTGTTTACTCTGCCCTTTTCCTTTCCTGCTCTCCAGTTGTAATCCAGATGAAATGCAGTCTCTTCCCAGCAAAACACTGGAGTTAATATTCCACCAGAGGTGTGCTAATAAAACCCCTTGTTATTTGTATGGAGACAAGTTAGCTCAAACTGTTTGATTTAATATTGTGAGTCAAGATAGTGCACCAAAATGTAGGAGTAAATGCCTTTAGAATGCAAGTTGAGCACATGGGTGCAGGTAACTGGTCAGCAGCATTTGTAATAATCATCATACCAGCAAGACTGATTTTGGTTTTTTGGCGGGGGGGGGGAAGAAGGGCCTGATTTTTGGAGCACACAGACCCAAATTCCATGTGAGGCCGTGCAAGCTGAGAGGGCACATGGATGGTCTTAGCCTTGGTGCTTGGAAGGGGCCCCATCCTGCTTTGCTCACTGTCCCCGCTGGGGCTGTAGTAGCAGTGGCTATTGTGGGGTGAGTGATGCTGGATGTTTGCAAGGTCAAGTCTAATGTCAGAGTCCTGCTACAGCTCATTTTGGAGCAGGAGCTGGATGGAGGGTGAAAGGCTGTGTGAGCAGGGGCAAGTCCTGCTGCAAGCATGCCAGGTGTATGCTTGCAGGGTTCAGTGTGACCCTAGGTATGGGTATGGCAATCACACAGCATTAACATTAATGAACACTCATGCCATTTTAACCAGAATAAAAACTGTTGCAAAACTTAAGTACTAAATAACACCAAAGCTTATTTGCTTGGGGAGAGATGGGTGTTTGTGGAGCTGCTGGGGCTTGGCTCCTGCACTGCTCCCCTTTAAATACCATGTTTTGATTTATCTTCCTTCTGCAGAACCTCCTTTCAGCCTTAAAAAAGCAATGCTTATCATCACTGTTGTTGGGAGCCTGTGCAGCAGCTTGAGTTACTGCTTTTCCATTTCTAGTGCCATGCAAGCAAGCATAAATCTGTGTATTACTCCAATTTACATTTGATGGGATTTGTCTTGACACGTCCGAAGCCTCTGACTCTTGATTCGTTATATGAGCAACTTCTTTAATATGGTGCCCTGGGGACAAGACCCATTTGAAATAAAGTTGTGCAGGTAAAAACAGAAAGACACAGACTGTGTGCCCAAATAAACTGAGGAGTTACAGTTCTGCTCTGCATCTCATCTCAAGTGCTGCACTCCTAATAGCGACGTGAGCTTCTGGCCTGAGCCTTGCTTTAGCCAAGACAGAAGCAGTCTGGTGTGGATGATTGCAGCGCCCTGGATTTCACAGTGGGAAGAGGCCGATAGCAGCAATTCCTCAGCTGCTTGCTGGATGATATTGTCTTGCTTTTCTCCCATGTGCTGCTTTTATTTAGGTCAGGCTGGCTTTTTGGTTTTAAAGATGCATGCACATATCACCTTAAGTTCTTGTTGGTGTGGTTTTGGGTTGTGTTATTATGTCTTCTTTATTTTTACTCTGCCTGGTGTGCATTTCTTCAGGAACAAGGTGGTTTTAAGTCAAGTGTAAACTGGAAAACTTCCATTTACTCTATCAAGTGATAGCAATGCACCCCTGCTAACTCTGTGAAATACCTTGGCTTGAAAGTTTGCTACATCAGCTTTATGAGGTTCGAAGGGGTTTGTGCCAGATGTAAGGAAGGCTTTGCTGTAAAATCCTGTTCCTTCCTAATCTGGCTTTTCTTCAAATATTCTGAAGTTAGATGCAAACTAGTGCAGAAATTGCTGTGTGCTTTGTAAGCCTGTGAAGAAGTTGGGTGTACGTGTGAGTAACTGTGAATGATACATTAAATAAATGAAGCAAGAAAGGGTGTTGCAGTTGCTTGATAGAGACTGCTGTCAATTGGGACTGATTGGGTGAGGAAAGAACCTCATTTCTAATTCCAGATAATGAGATTTTGAGGAAGCCTATTGAAATCAGTGGCTCTAAAGGGCCAGGTTTTAAGTGGCACCTAAAATAGACAGGTTTCTTATGGAGGATATTACATAAATGCATGTAGAAATTTATCACTACAGGATCAGCGGTGGATCCCTGTACAACCAGAAGTTTTTAGGGAAGAGCCTTAGTGTATTGCCAGTTCTGAGCTAACCCTTTATTTTTCTTAGATACTTCTGTAACTCTTTTTATGGGTACTGAATTGCTTCCGTGACACACCACATTGCAGACAAGGGCAAAAGTTTAGCAATCTGCAGTGCAGAAGGGCTGATTTCATTGCCAGCTGCTGATTCTGGCTGTGCAGCTCTTGTACCAGCCAATTAAACCCACACTCATTACAGCCTTTGTGGTTTGGAAGTGAAGTGTTCCTGCCTTTAACTTGTAGTTTTACAGGATGTTGGTTTAGGCTGGAGGTTTGCAAAGCTTCAAATCTTCTATTTTCCTTTGGTGTGTGCTCAAGGGGTAGGGGAGGTGAACAAGGAGAGCTACATGGAGAATTGCATACTGTGAAATGAGAGGGGGTGTGTTTCTCTGAAAGCATTGTGAACCTGCAGTCACCTCCTAATGCTTTCATTAAGTACTGTAGGATGTGCTGTACCAAACTGCTGCAGATAGGAATGGTCTCTGCTGCAGTGTCGGGCTTGAAAAACTGACTGGTGCTCTAGGAAGTGCTGAGAATCCCTTCACGAGCATATTCCTTCAATCCCTCAGCCACAGCTTTCTGCCTGCCTCCCTCATGGAGAGCTTCTGCCATGTTTGCAGACCATTTTGGGAATGCTGCTGGGCAAAGAGGAGGTCCCAGTGGGGGACCAGGCAGAGATGGAAGAAGAACGTGACCCTCTGAGCCATTACTGGTGACTGCGCTATTTTAAAGTCACTTAATTTTTAGCTCTTCATAAACAAATCCTTGTGCTAGCTTTTTATATAGCTCTGAAGTCAGTTGTTGTGGCTGCTGTTCCGTGGCTACAGCCTCCATGGGTGCCATAGGGAACAGAGCCGACCTCTCCTTCCCAAAATGCCTCTCAGCACTTGGGAAGACCTTTTAAGAGGTGCTTTGCAGAGGGACAGACCCTCCAGCTCTTCTGAACATTGCATGACAGCTTCTTTATCCAGAGGTAGATAGATCTAATGGATCGAGTAAGATGCTGGACTCATTGCAGGTTACTTTGGGAGCTGGTGTCCTTCATCCCACGACCCAAGGGGTTGTTTTTGCCCCTGGTGCTTTTATATTTGACCTGGAGATTCAGGATTCGCCCTGGAAATGCCGTGTGCAGCATAAGCAGGGAAGCAGCAAGGATCCCATCTCCCAGGGGAGCGTTAATGATGTTTAGTTTTGTTATGACATTATAGCCCTGTTGATTTTTAACTTGGAAACTTCAGTAAAAACCACACACGCTGCTGTGAAAATTCATACTTGGTAACAAGTAAACAAGTGATGGAGCAGTCGGACTCAGGAATTTCCCTCCAGACCTCACTGGGAGGAGGAGCTTTGCATTTTTCTTGTCCCGTGTTTATTTTTAGTCTCGCCTCTAACATTGCTGATAGCACCATTACAGCCCCGCAGATTAAAGTCCCAGCATGGGGCAGAGTTGAAAGAACGATGCTGCAAAGCAGTCAGAACCTCTAGGATTTTGCAGCTGTGTCATGCTACAGGCAATTAATTTAGTCCATTCTTTGTCTGCTTGAGTACAGATCCCTGGAAGTCTCTGATTTCCTTGCACACCTCTTCTTGCCAATGTCTTTAGTGATGACTCTGTCCTCTTGACTTGATAGTGCTGTGTTTGTGATGCTATTATGGGTGTAACAGCTGTCTTTTTAGGCCCCTTTCTACCCTGGATATGTTTTGCACTTGCTCTGTTGGTATGCTGTATTTTAGAGTTGAAAGAGAAGAATTTAAGTCCTATACAGCTCCCACCACTGGAAACGCTGATCTGAAGCCATCAATAACACCCACAGGGTTTGGGTGGTGTTGGTGAGGACAGACTTGCCAGCAGCACCTATCTGGAAGACCAGATGATTTACCCAAGAGCTCTTGGCTTTTCAAGGAGGCCTATTTTTTTCCAGGGCTTGTTGTGTTAGTCTGAGTCAGCAGAAGGGTATTTGATCTTTAAGCTGGTCGTTGGGTTTTCTGAGTTGTCTTTTGCTGACCGTTAGTCAAAGTCCCTAGAGATAGCAGAGGACATTATTCAGTACTCAGTGCTTGAAAAGTCTTAAAAATAGTGGTTTCTGTTAACAGTGGGTATGCAGTCTGGAATGTATTGTAGCTATTTCAGGGGGAACAGTTGTATCAGAAATAGCTGAATCTAAAGACGTTTGTCTTCTGCAGTAACAGAATCTGTGCCTCGTCTGCAATGAGAGATGTATTGGAACAGTTACAGATGCTCACTGCTGTGGAGGCAGGGAAATATCACCCTTTTAGTATGGGACAAGGCTTGGGGACCAGCAGGCAGCCTGCACCAGGCAGAGCATCACTGGCAGGGTCCAGTCACCATAGGTTGGGGTGGTGCTGGACCCGGAAACTTTGTAGGCATACCTTAAGGCATACCCTCTCAAGTAGTTACTGAGGAGCCTAATTCTGTATTTTAACCCCCCAAAGAGTAGTTTTTCCTTAGCCATGAGCTGGGGAGCTGTTGTAACCTTGGAGAAAGTTTCTGTGTCCCAGGGAGCGTGTACAGGAGACAACCTGTGCTTGCTCAGTGGACATGGTCTGCTCAAAATAAGGTGATGCAGAAGGTAAAAGAAACCTCGTTGACACTCGGCAATACCACGCTAACCTGTATCTTGGTAATTGTTATTGATCCTTGTGAGTCTTCTCACTTCTGAATTGATTTGACTTCTGGTAATACGACTTTTGTAGAAGAGGGAAGGGTTTGCAGGAGGTTCCCAACCAGCATGTACTGTTGGGTATTTTCATTAGTGGAAGGGAGGAATTAACAGAGGTGGGAGATGGTGGGAACGAGGGGCCTGCCTGTGCTCAGATGCAGTTCTTCTGTGTTCGACCAAAATGTCACAATGCTGTTGGATTGTGGAGAATGAGGCTGGTTGAACACTGGGAACTTGAGGAATGTGTTTGAAGACAAGACCAACTGCTTTGCTGTTTGGGTATTTTATGTTTTTTGTAGACTCCTGCCAAATTTGGGTGCTTAGAGAGCAACTCTTCTTGGCAAGCATCTGCAGGCTCTGATCTGCCTCCTTCTAACCGAACACCCTTCAACAAAACCAGCTTTTTTCCAGATGAACTGGCTGTTGGGTTTGCTTTATTTTTAAACAAAGCAAGATCTCTGGGGGCTGGTGCCTGTTGGAGTCTCTCTGTGATAACGTAGAAAGGTTCTCAGTTCAAATGCAGCTGAAGAATAATGTAAAAATACAACAGTTTGGGCAGGGGTGGGTACAGAATCTGTGCAGATCTGTTTCTTTGCTTGGGAATCCTGTATTGCAGTCTGTTGTTACAACAAAATCCAATTGACAAGTTTTATTCAGTCTCTATTATTCATGCAGTGAATACCTCTTAAAGCTCTGCAGAAATATGTCTTTTTCTAGACCTACAATGAGTAGGAAAACACTATGTGTTTATACCAAATGCTGGAGGATTTACGGGTAACTACTATATGGTTTGAAGTAACAATACACACAATGTATTGTAAATGATTCCGTTTTTATATTTGGCCTATATTCAGTATAAGATTAAATGCAAGAATTTATGGGCTTAAAAAACATCAAGAACTTTCCCATGCTGAAAGCAAAAAGAATGGCCTATAACAAGACTTTACACTATAGAGTATTTTTAAAGGCAGTTTTTAAATTTCTTTAATATATACCATGTAAAAGTATGTACTTTGCACTTTAAACAGGATACTGCTCATTGCACTTAGCAGCAAACAGCTGGGGGATTCTAATCCCCTAACTGCACAGCAGCTGCTAATTAAACATATATAATTCTACCCTGATTGGCTTGTAATGATTATAATTCCCTTAAATTTGATTATTACCACAGCGTGGTAACCTCAGCGCCGCCCCCCCCCCCCCTTTTCATTTGGATATTTGTAGTAAAATTTCAGGTTTGATTCACAAAGCCAGCAATGTTGATGTAGTGCATTTCTGTTCGTGACTTCCTCGATACTACACAATCCTTTCTTAAAATAGTAGAATGATGCAAATTGTAGCCACCCATCGGAAATCAGTTGAGAATGTCTTTAACTAAGTTGTTAAATGATTTGAGGAATCCTTATGTGACAGTTCTCGTATCTAGGTGTGTACCACAGAGAACCAGTTTTTAGCCCTTGCCTCCTTACGTTTTTAATTATATGCAAGATAACAGTAATTCATTATTGATCAAGTTTTCAGCTAACAGAGGTGTGTAAGAGAAAAGTTTAAAAAACAAGAGTTAGAGCAGAGAGAGATGTATGTACCTGTGTAAAGCTGATGCTTCCGAGATGAAGGAGCAAAAACCGTCAGTCACATTTGTGGACAGGTGATGTCTCTTGGAAAGCAGTTTGGATCATTTGCTGCATGCTTGCAATACGACTGTCTAGACTGAATATCTAATACAGTTCCTGTATCTGTGAGCATCCAAACAAGGACACTGAGTATCATGAAATACTCAGAATTTTTGCCTTTTACGCAGGCATGATAGGAGTTAAGTAATGTGTGTGGTCTTGGTGTCATCAACTCAAGAATGTGTTCAGTTGGAAGATTATACTGTAGAACCAGAAAACCAGTCTTAGAGCAAGTGTCTCAGGTAACTTGATATGTTTAGTTCATAAATACCAGCTTGGTAGAGAGATTTCTGTTCCATCAAAGTTTAATGGTTGAAACCCAAAATAACCCATGTCCAAGCTATAGATTATATACAAGAACTTAATGGTAATATTAGAAAGCAGCAGGATGCAATTTGGTCAGCCTCTATGGCGTATCAAGTGTGAGAGCTGAGAGCCAGTAATTGCAGTGATCTCCTCTGGCCTCAACCTTTAAATCCCTGCCAAGCAGTCTGTGTACCAAAGACCTTTGGCAGACTACATCCACTCCTTCAGGCTTCAGCATAACAGTAGCAGTGGCAGTTATTGCTTATATGGAAAACGAAGGAATATATCTGTAAGGAATATAGTCTTTGTACTTCAGAAATGAATCTGATCTTCTGGAAACTGTGCAATCTCCTTTATCTGAACAGTTTAGCTGCTTGTGATGAGACACATGGATAGTGGAGGTTCTCTGGGTTCACCAAGGTAGAGTATGTGCTTGGTCCCTTACAGTAGCAAATGTGTTTCATAATAGTATTGTCAGGTGTAGCAGTACCAGAGAGGTCCTCATCCTTTGCCATGCTCGGATGCATGCTGCTTCTGGATGTTGAAGGGCACTGATGATTTTGCCATGGTCTAAAAACACTTCTAGTAGGAAGGTACTTTAAGAAGTGGTGAAGGTTTCCTTTGTAGTTAGCAGATAACTGTTTCTGTGTTCAGTGATTTGGTCTGTTGCTTCAAATGTTTGGTTTTGTTGTACAGTTGTTTCAGGTTTTCTTTGACTTCAGTTGAGTCATAGTTGTGTCTTCGGCATGCATTTTGACACCCATCTCTTGGCTGAGCACTACAGGACTTTGAAAGGGCAATGATTGTTGGTGTTGGTTTGTTTTTTACTGGCTGGAAAGCCTTTCCTGATTTGTAAGCTTGTCTAAGTGTTGACAAAACTGAGGGGTTCATCTTCCAAGTTCTTGCTTTACTTGTTGTTAAATTAAGATGACTTCTTGTCTATACGCAACAGTGGTTTGTTCTGTAGTGGCTTCCTTCACTTCAGTCCACAGGGTCAAATTTGGTTTACATCCTTGTCTTAAGTAACTGCCCCAAATCAATTTCACCTAACCCAGTTTTCCCTTGGGTTTCTATAATCTACCTCTTAACCAGATTTCATACATTCAGAAGGCTCTGCATGTTTGTCAGGGTAAGAATGAATTAGTTTGGTTTAGAGTCCTGTAACTCCTAGATGATCAGGAAAAGGGGAATGCCACAGTGCCTAATTAGATCGAGTTGTGTGTCAAAAATAATGCAGTTTAGCTCTGGTGATGATGCTCAAGTGATTTAAAGCTCATTTTACTAGAGTTACAAGTGTTAATGAAATCCTCTCTTTAAACTTGCTGAGTCTGAGGTTCCTGTAACATTTTCTTCCTGAACTGAATTCTCAGTGTGAAGCTTACAGTGTACCCAGAGAGGACAGCATACCCTGTCAAGGCTTCCTTGGAGCTCCCTACATTTTATTCTAGAGGGTCATGGAGACCACTTGCCTCTGTCAGGGTCTGCTGGAAGGAGTTCGTTTTCAGAGTTAAGCTGTTCTCAGGGAGCTGTGACTCGTCCATGCTGCATCTGCACTGATTCTCACTGCCCCTCCACCTACCTGTTCCACTTTCAGAGCACACTGAGGTTTAGCACCATGAGATGGGTTGTTGAGCACTGTATGCTCCATGCTCTGACAGTCCTTGTTGCAGCGTAGTGCTTTTGTACCACCTCAGCGAGCATGGATGGCAGTAACTTCTCAGTTTCAAAGTCCCTTAAAAATGGTGTTTGAGAGGCGTGAACTCCAATTTGCTGGCAGGTATCTGGATGTTTTTTAAAAACTCAAACTCTCACTAACACTTCACAGCTCCAGCTGAGTCAGTACAGTGCTAATACCAAAACCAGACAATCCTCACCCAGGTTGCTCTCACCTAATTGCATTATGCCATATGTGTACCACATGACATTATAACATGTCTTTTGACAGTTTGTAAGACTCTGTGAGGTGTCTTTGCAGTGTGATTAAATATGTTTTAACTCTCTTATTTCAGGCTAGAAATCTTCATACAGGAGAGCTGGCTGCTGTAAAAATAATCAAGTTAGAGCCTGGTAAGTTTTACATTCTTTCCTGTATTTTTGAATTGCATTTTCATTTTTTCCATATGTTTATTTTCACATGGCTGTGAAGCTCCAGACAAAAGAGTGTTTGGGTTTTTCTGTAGTTTCAGTGGTTAGATGACAGGAAACACTGCAGGATGTACCATTACTTTTGGCTATGTCCTGCTGCCCATTTCCTTGTTTGTTCTTATCTGCCTTATCGATCGTTGCATAAAAAGATGTTGTAGTTGCAGTGTGTTGTTAGTGCAAAGAGAAGATTAAGAACAGATGGTAAATTGTGAGCTCTGAAAAGTAGGCAGTTGTGTGACTTGAAAGGGGGAAGGGACCAGCTAATGATGCTACTGCCCACCAAAGATGCACTTGGAAAAACAGAGCCCTGTGCTTTGTAATGTGCCGTCTTTCCTCTAACAAGTGCTGAGGAAGGAGAATGGCTCATGCTATCATTTCCCCATGCATTTTCTGCCACTTCTAAAAGCAGGAGGTGCTCACTTGCTGCTCAAGAGATTTGCTGAGCAGAAGCCTAATCTGAGCCCATGTCCCATCCCTGAAAGTGTTCAAGGCCAGGCTGGACAAGGCTTTAAGCATCCTGGTCTAGTGGAAAGTGTCCCTGCCCATGGCAGGGGGTTGGAACTGGATGATCTTTAAAGTCCTTTCCAATCCAAACCGTTCTATAATTTTATAGAGAGTTGAAAACGGAAATTGTCCTCAGTGAAGATGAGGAGAGGAGCTTTTATCTCCTCAGTCATAACTCGGTTCCACCTAAGGATTTTGTATTTGTTCAAAGAAATAATCTCTCATTACTTGGTCACTGGCATACCTGTCAAATCCCTCCTTAGTGTAGTCCTCTTCTGTGTCTCTTTGCCATGTTAGTGTCTCTCTGGTAGTGGTTTGCTGTGCTGTGTCTGTTCAGGATCCTGTCTCCAGGCACAGGCTCCTCCTGTGAATGTTTGCCCTTGAATGAGTGCTTGTGGACTGACACCTGAAGCATATGAAGCAATTAAGAGACTATAGAAAAGCAGTAGAATTTATGGAGACACAATGAGATAGTTTCCATGACTGCAGTGTTGCAGGGAATAAATACAGACTATTTAAGCAGCAAAAATGGAGGAGAATCTGTAAAGACGTGATGTAGGAGAGGCTGGCAGGAATGAGTGGTTTTTAGTCTGGGGATATGAAGGCTGAGGAGGCATCTAACCACCGTCTTCCATGACGGACTGGCATAGGAGCTGCAGCCAGACTCTCATCAGGAGTGCCCAGCGAAGAAGGGATGAGCCAGTACAGTCTGCACCGAGGGCGAGTCCAGCTGGATGTGGGGAAAATGCTTCATAAGGAGAGTGTTTGTGCTCTGGGGCAGGGCCCAGCAAGGTGGTGGCATCTCCATCGTTGAAGATTTTCTGAAGTTGCCTGGGCAAGGCCTTGAGCAATTTGACATGACTCTGTGGTTAGTCCTGGTTGGAGCAGAAAGTTGGACCGGAGACCTCTGGAGGTCCCTGCCAGCGTGTCTTCTGTGGTTTGAGGTTTTGATGACCAGCACTGAAATGTGTCCAGTCCCTGAATACCAGCATCTATTCATGTGTTAAAAGACTACCATTTCAATGGGAAGCTCAGTGTCAGTACGCTGCTAGCAGGTGAAGTGGGTGTGCTGCTTTCCTCTTTCTGGCTTAGGAAAATACGTTTTCATTTGCTTGCCATTGCTTGGTTCTGTTCAGTCACTTGGGTAGAGAAGCATCGTGGGTTTGCTGATATCTGTAGGTCCTTGATAAGTAGAAAGGCTGCCCTTTCTCCTCCCAGTCTCTCCAAATGTGTATCCCTGAGGGGCTGAGCCCTGAGAGATGGCTCTGCCCATCCTACTGCTGTATTTCGTAGTTCTTCCAGCTTTCTGTTAAATGCAAGCTAGCAGAGCTTTTCAAATTCTAGAGGGCTTACCCAATACACCTGACCAGCTCCTCTCCCCTTGAGGACTCTACAACTGGTGAGTGGTGTATTGGAGATTGATTGGAGAGTCAGTCTTAGAAACCGAGTAATTTAAAATTTTTATGAATAAAGACTCAGAGAAGACTGCTTTTAAATAGCAGTAGGTGTTCCTTTTTCATAAAATTTTAGTGTTCTTCAGCTGACTTTTAGGCCAGTTAAATTTTTCTGACATGTCTGTTATCCTTGAATAATTTTCAAACCCTTGACAGGAGGATCAATGCTTAATGCCATGTGCTTCACCCCATATTTCCTCGTTGTGAAATCCCAGATGGAAACTTTGAGGGAAGAGTGGGAATGTCTTTACAGTTGGGGGTTTTTGTCTTCCAAAAAATCCTTAATGTTTGTTAAGAGTCTTGATGGAATTTCTCAATTATATTTTGTTTGCCATTTCAGCCGTTTTGAAATGGGCAAGCAACTGCATGTGAATTTGGCTTAACTCGCCAAAGTAGTTTTTACCAAAAGGGCTGGGAATATCTCTAAAATTGAGTGCTTTTGTGGCTTCATCCTACCTCTTGTTTTCTTCCTTTCAAGCTAGATTATCAGGGAGACTGGAGTGCTGGGAGAGGAAGACAGTGGGAGTCCCCATCTGTCATGTGGTTAGAGAATATGGGGGAAGAGGAGTTCAGTTTTACTTACCATGAAGATCAGCAGTTGCATCTCCCTCCTCGTGGGGTGTTGGTTTTCCTATTGACCTCTAAGGCATTCCAAGGGTTTTTTCTGCTGAAACTTCTCATTTACTTTTTGCTTTTAGCGTAAATTAAACATGAATGGATTTAGACAGCATGTGAGATTGACTCTGTGGCCTTGGTGTGCAGAGTGATGGCCAATTGCTTTTTAAAGCGATTTAAATTCATTTGGAGTTTCTCACATCCAAGAAAAGCATGTTTTCCCATAAGCCTAGATGTTAATTTCCAAGCCCTTTTTAGATTTTTATTTTTTTGTATTTTATTTTTAACAGTTTAAAGTTTCTGTAATCTGGTGGTTTTTTTTTTTTTTTTTCAGTTGCAGATATTTGAAAAATTCTAGTGAATAAATGAAAAGAAAGGCTCAGCTCAATCCTTTAGCTTTTCTTTTTCTTCTTGAAGTTTCCACTGAAGTGTAAAGAAGCAGCCTAACTGGTGGTACCACTGCTTCCATTGTAGCTCTGATCTTCTGAAGTCGGTCAGGTCTTATGCAAATTCAGCTTCATGCATATAACATAGTTCAGATGTCAGTGGCTGTGGCTCAGTGAGCGGATGGCAGGCTCTGAGCAACAAGGAAATGTGGTTTTCTCTGCCAGATCTGTATGATGTTGTGATTACATAGGTACAAAAAGCAGCTGTACAAAGCTGTGAGAGAGAAAAATACATGAAAGACTTAAGTACAAAGATTTCATCTATGACTGAGAGGTTTTTCTGAGTGATAATTGTCTGGAGGAGGGGAGGGTGTTTGTGGGTAGCATCCCTGTGTGATCTGTTTTTATATACTTCCTTGGCATCCTCTGTTGGAGATGGGATGCAGGGCTGAAGGGCCCTGTACCTGACTCAGTACAGGGTGAACTTCTAATTCTGGTTGGTTCTGTGATCTACTTCACTGTGTGGCCTAAGATATTTTTGTTGAAGGTAGAAGGCAGAAGAAGTGTAGGGAGTCTCAGTGGAGAAGCTGAAACCACTGCCTTTGGTTGACTGTGGCTATTAACCTTAGCAAACCATGGCTGGTTTTATATATGTGGATTGCAGTGATAAGACTAATTAGACACTATTAAATGCAGTGGAAACCACAGCGGGGATCCCTCAGCCCCTGCTTGGCAGTGTGTGAAACACTGAGGCTACTGCTTGGGCAGTGGTGCTGGGGAGAGTGAACCACAGCTAAGTTTATCTCCCAGTAGGTCTATGATGGGACAGAACAATGCTTTAATGGCAGAAAAGGAATGGTATTAATCTATTGCTAATATAGTGAGAGGCTTCCTCAAGCATCTGTGTCGCTGCACCCGATCCAAATGAAGTAGATGTGTTTTTATTGTGAATTTGAAGAACTGCTTTGAAAACTGAACTGAAGCAGAGGCCAAATCTTCTGCTGATAGAGCTGAGGGAAGAGCAGGAACCATTGGAGACTGAGCGGCCTCTGCCTTTGCTTGGTGCCACATAGCAAAGTGAAAAAGTAGAAGACTGGCCCAAAGCTGCCACTACTGAGAACCCCATTTAATTAGCACTCATGACCACGTCTTACATGTTTCATCATGTTGTTGGTCTGACTTGCCGTGGGGAAGTGATTTCTTCTATTCGTTGTTTGTTGGGTTTTCTTAATACATCCTCTTCTAAACGTTGCCAACCTGATCTCTATCCATAGCGTGTACACCCACAGCCTCTTGGCAGAGATTTTGTTGGGTGTTTGTTTTGTTTTTAAGGAAGGTTTACAGCATTTGTTTATCTCTGGCATGTCTACTGCCTCGGCAGGGTGACTGGACTGAGCAGCAGCTTGCTGTCTTTGCAGGAAGACATGGCTGTTCAGAATCTTCCAGATTTAAAAGCAAACAAATAAAGAAAATCAGCTGCTCCCTTCTTCAGTGTTTTGACTAATTTTAAGAGGTTTGAATAGCTTTGTAGGACTGTGCTTGCAGAGCACCATCAATTCCTGGAACAGGCCAGTGTCAGAAGCTGTTGCAGCTGGCCATGGTGGACCCCTGGGGAGGGCAGCCCCTCAGAGTACCAGCACAAGCTCCTGTCAGACCATAGGGCACAACTAGAAAAAGACCAGTAATAAAATTATTAAGTTAATCACCAGAGAAACTGCCTTGTGAGTTATATACATCTTCTGGAGAAGAGGGGGCTTATAGATGGGACTTAATTAGCAGATAAAATTATAAGAGCTCCAAACTCAACACTTGATTAATGTATAGATGGGGAATTGGAAGCTGAAGACAAACGACTCTGAAGCGAAGAGTGCCCAAGGGAGGTGAGAAATATGTTGGATTAAAGCTGCAAGAAACTGCACACAGTGAGATGGAAGTGTTTTGGGAGACCTAGCAAAACTGCTGACGTGGTTGGGTGAACTGTGGTTTTTTTATGTTGCTCCATCATCCACTGCAGGTAGCAAATGAGTTGGCAGGCAAGAAGACTCCAACCTACAGCTGAGACCCCAAAGTGAATATGTATTCTATTTAATCTGCTATTACCTTTCTTTGCCTCTTCTCCGGACAAAGGAAATAAACTCTCTACTTAGAAGGCTGCTGTCATTAATTTATTTGAATTTTTGGGCAGTATACTAGATCTGCTACCACAGTTACTTAAGCTGTGCTGCTAGAATCAAAATAGACAGTGTTTTTCACTTTTTTTTTGGCATAGACTTTGGAGAGCATTAGGCAAAAGTATTATGGCATGCTAATGACATTTCCCAGCATCCACTGAGTACAGATGCTTCAAATAATTTGGGAGCCAATTCTATTTCAGAAACTAATCCAACTGTACTCAGCAGCAGAGAAGCCAAAACCATCTGGAACACTAAAGCCACTTCCTTCTATGGGTTTAGCAGATGAATTGAGAAGGGAGTCGATACAAAGAGGTAGCTATTTGCCAGTGTAGTTTTCTGCCACAGAGCTTTCTCCCTGGGAAAATGTAATAAACAAAATATCTACTAATGTCCATTTTAAATACTGCTGTAATGATAAGTAGTGCCCTTGGAAACCTTTGATGCTCAGATGGTTGGTAGTAATCTCTCATGCTCTGTACCTTTTGCAAGGTTACAGAAGAATCCAATTGCAGGTTTTCATCTGGTCCATTGTTTGCATTTCCCATATGAGATCCCTGCAAAGGCCAGAAGTACCTCTTTCAGGTTGGATCTTAAACTGGAGGTTGAACTATTTGAGGGGTTTTATACAAAGGCAAATGGTCATCCGAAGGTCTGTAGTGTTGTGTTCAATACATTCAAAGCCAGGTCTGGTTCATTAGGCTTGTTTTGTACCTCTTGATTTAGATGCAGAAGTTTGTGTTCCACATAGGAGCACAGCTGCAGGGCTTAGTCAGGCTGCAATGGGCGTCTGTCCCTTCTGGACCACAGCAGCAGCACAGTGGAGCTGCACTGTCAGTCCAGAGCATTTTGGAGGCTGAAAAAGAGTACTACAGCAATGCAGCCTTATTCTCTATATAATAAATTCCCTAAACATGATATGCGCTATGGAGAAGAATAAGCCTGTGACTTATTTAAACTAAGTCTGCAAGGGTTGAACTGTTGTTGGCAGCACCTGGGGTTGAAGATATATGAAAATAACTTCTTAGTACTGCTTGCATCTTTGCTGCCTTATGGTGTGTAACCTTGTTGGGCTTGGGATTATGGCCCTTGTACATGGCAGTTTAAATAAACACAGGCTTTATGCATTGAGCAAAAAGTGGCTACTAGAAGCCATCACTTCTCATTCCTGTGCTCCTTTTCTGGCTGTTGCCTCCTGCGGCATCAAGCTGGCATCCCCATAACCCCAAGGGACACCAACATTGTTTTCTTGGAGAGGTGACTCGTAACACTGCTGCTGCATCTGTCTAGGAGTTAGCCAGGGCTGAACGCCTAAGCTTCCAAGTGTGCCAGAGCTGTTAGAGCCTGGACATCGCCTGCTTGTGCCGTGCCATGTCCTGAGTGGTACTGCCACCGACTCACACAGCTGCTCAGCCTGCCTTTGGAGCATACACAAAGCAAAACAGAGACAGCGTGGTCTTCTAATGTAGAGTGCCCAGCATTTTAATTACATTAACTTCTTGAGATCTGGTCTTGTGTGTGACTTAATGCAGACTGCATCGCAATCCGTAATGTTTTTGTATCAGGCAAGAGATAATCAGTACCATTGGTGGTTAGCAGTTGGCAGCTAGATGCCTGGCAGTAAAATTTGCTGGTGGAAACATAATTGTTTCCAAATAGCTGTTTCCTGCTTGGAATCAAGTTTCTGAGCTTCAAATTTGGGGAATCTAAATTCTTTCTGTCAGACTGCAGGTTTCCTTAGATCCTGAGAAAAAGGGTATGGGTAAAACAGCCTGGATGCTTGAGTGCAGCTTAAATTATTCCCTTTCTTAAAGAAAATTGTTCTCGGTTTCCAAAATGATTGGTAAAGGGCATTGCAGGGTGGTGAAGAAAGGATTTGTGTATGTGTCAGAGCTATGGGATAGGATGCTACAATAATGCCTTGCATCCTGACAGTCATATTGTGTGTCAGGCTATCTAAATGGAGATTGGAAAGTATCTTGGGACTTAAACTTAACGAGGGTAATGGGGAAAGACCAGCAGTAAAACACCAATCTTAACAAAAGTCTGTATATTGGGAAAGCTGTCCCTTTTATCAGCAGAGAATGAACCCTCAGGAGGTTCAAGAGAGTGGTTTGGGGTGAGTGATTGAGAACTGGTGAGCATGGGCATGGCTGAAAGTCAGCCCAGAAGAGCTGATGACCTGTGGATATTGCTTGGCTGTGGAGTTTATATACTGGGATGGATAGATTGTGCCAGGTTGTAACTCCCATGGGGCCTTCTCTACTTGTTCAGGGATTCAGGTTGTTGAACTAAAAAACATCTGAGGACTGGTCTCCACAGAGGCAATAGTTGCTTCTGCTAACTTACTGAGGTGGGCATCTCTTGGGCAAGTTTTATGATTACAGTGGGAGCATTCGGTCTCATCAGTGATGATGTGACCCTGCTCTTTGTCTTTCAGCATCCTATACAACAGTGAACACAACAGAGTCCACCCGGTCCCATTGCTAAACAGCATATAAATTCTAAATAGCATATGTTAATTATAGTGTTAAAAATCCCAAATCTGCAAAGTATCTACAGTCAAGCTCCTCAGAGAGGCTTGGAGGGTAGGCTTTGGAGCGCAGGTCACACCTCTTGCCAGGCCACCTGACATGTCTGTCTAACGTGCTGTGGCCTGTGAGGACTGTGTGTTGAGTGCACTAGCTTGGGCAGGAGGGCTAGCAGGCTGGCTGGCACCTTGAAGCTCTGGCTTCTTAGTTAAGTGCTTCTGTCCCACCCTTTGGTGACACAGTGCATGTCTCCAAATGCCGTCAGTTCTCTCCTCCCAGTTGCGTGTGAGCCCTGGATGCTGCCTTGCCCATCCCTCCCTCTGTTCCCACACAGCATCAGCCCTGTGATGCAGCACTGAAGTAATGCAGAATAAACCAATTTAAATCAGGAACTATGAATTTCTCCCCTGAGGAGCCTTTTGGACAATGAAGGGATTCACAGCTGACCCAAGAAGAGTTGTGGCAAGTAGGCC
>JANHGB010068466.1:0-13431 GCA_026283785.1 Coracopsis vasa
TTTCATGTGATACGTAAATATCAGTAAAAATAAGGCCATTTATAAACACCTCTTTCTCCTTCCTCCTCTTCCTCCCTGCTCTGCTTCCCAGATATGCCTGTTGGCAGGGCAAACCCTGCCTGTCACAGACTTTGTCCACTTCTCTCCAGATCAAACAATAAAGTAGTGAAATTCATAATGGTGGTGAGCAGTTAAAGACAAAAATGTAAAGGAAAAAAATTAAAAAACTAAAAGAGAAGCAGCTATAAACTTATTGGTGCTTGTAACCCAACATGGACTAGAACCATCAAATATATTTCTGCTATCTGGTTTACAGCTATTGAGTGCCCTACCCTTTATGTACTCACCGGTATTTTCCACAAGGTCTCACCTTGCATTACATTTAACGTGACCCATAGATTTCAAAACTTGACATAGCAAAGGCCCCTCTGGGGCCTTACAACTACAGCAAGCTGGGCAATCTCAGTATCAGCTATTCTGATAGAGGCTTCCTGCCACACAGCAGGTTTCAGTTCTGTCCAGCCACTGCTATTCTGGAGTGAAAAAAAGGACCATATAATGCAAATACACCATTGGCTTAATCTATCTCTTCCACCTGCAGCCACGCCAAATGGGGGCTTGCATTTCTTACAAGACACCTGGACTCTGGCATACCAACCTAAAGTCCTGCCTTGCCAGGCAGGAAGATCTGGGGACTATGTAACTTCAAACCCATCTGGGAGCTGGAATAACTCTGGTTCTTCATGTCATGGGGAAACACCAAAGAGCAAGATGGCATTTGTGTGCCAACCTCTTTTTCTGCTCTTCTACCTTTCTGCTCATGTACTATATGTCAAATTTGGATGGAGAGTTGTCAGTCATAACAGTAATCTGGTGCCAGTCCTGTAGAAACTTCCTTTTAACAGAGATAAGATAATGCAGTCTAACAGTTCTTTAACTAAATAGGATTAATGAGCAGGAAGCTGGCTGCTTAATTCACCACTGACCTGTAAAACCTGGCAAGAATGAGGTCGCTGGACATAATAGAGCTATTTAGGAGTTTAGGTCAAACTCTAATAAAAGAAAACATTATTTAAAGATCACTCTGATATAATAAAAATCTGAGGCAAGAAAATATTGCTTATTAAGGACAGATCTAATCTTTAAAATGGTTTGCTCTGTATACTCAAAAGTGTATTCCTTCCAAAACAAGCAATTGCAACATCTGAGCATTCAGTCAGTGGACACCAGACTTTGACATTCAAACCCATCAAGCTTTCATACCCTTTACACCAAAGTTTGTTATATAAAGCTCACTTTTTGTGACCTTAAGATATCACAGAATTTCGATTCATGTTTCAGGGCATAAGAGCCACCACTTCTCTGTCTATATCCTGAGTAATCATCTTGATTAAATGACATTTGTTTAATGATCAGAAAAAATAAACAGTGCGCATATTACTTCTATAGCTCCCCAATTTCTCTCCAACTCCTGCCTACTTTTTCACTTGTTTTTTGCAGCTGTTTGCAAATGACAGTTTCTATTACCAGTACAAGTTTGCATTTGTATCATTTCTACCAATACAATGTTCCTGTTTCCCCCAGGAATCTCTGAACTCTTCCCTGGAATTATGTCTTGTCTCTTCCCCACATTAAGACAGGAATATCGGGCAGGATTTACCTATTACAGTGTACACCATCTTTCAAAGAACTTGGTCCAGAGCAATTTACAGATCAGAAATACCACCTGAAGCCAGTCTTGGGAGCTAACTAGACTTAATTTAAGCCTCATGGACATGTAAAAACCAGACAAAACATCTGAGGTATGGAATAGACAAAAAAATGTATTGATTTCGATGAATCAGGTCAATGTGTTTTTCTGCTTCCAAAGCAGAGGGATGAATGGTCACCCCTTAGCTACCCATCTGGGAACAAAAAGATTTTCCTTTTTAATTTTTTTTCCCCTTTTATTATTCCCTCCATCTTCAAAGCCTTCATGTAGTAACTGGCTAGTGTTCCACCTTTGCTTGCCAAGGAAGCTTGAACATATTCCTTCAGATGGCCAAAAAGGTTGTTATGGTTTGAAAGAAAACATTTCTTCTACCCAGAAGCTCAGCACACCATGTCCCCATTTCTCCAGCCTGATGCCAATACTGAGAAGTGAGATCGCTTTTCAAGCCTACAGCTCAATAACGAGCAGTTTTGTGTGTCTACTACAAAAGATCAGGAAGCCAGACCCGCTTTTTTATTTAATACATGGAGCCAGATTCTCAGCTGGTATAAGATGAAGCAGCTTTACTGGTGCGAAGAAAAATATACTGATTAACACCTGCCAAAGTTCTGCTCAACATATTATGTTTGCAGAGTAAGTGGCATAAATCGTGGAAACTGTACTTATTTTTTCCATTTGGAGACATTCTTCCTCCAATACACCCTGGGAAAATATCGTTGCCTTTATTAAAGTGCTAAGGATTCAATTAAAAACAAAAGTAGGGCCAAAGTGCTTCCATAAAACTAAAAAATTTCTAGCACCATTCATCATGATAAACTCTACAGCCTTGGAGACAATGGAATGAATATTTCCTCATCTAGAGTTTTCTCTGCTGTCTAGTATTGCTTTAATATGTCACAACTGGATGTATGTGTGGCAGGGGAGATGCACTCACACATGCGTATAATACACTCTCCCTCATGTTATGCACCTCTCCCTGATATACAGGGCTCAAGCTGCTGGAATTCCCATTAGTTCAGTCAATCCAAATGGCCAGATGATTCATCAGTAGAAAAGAAAAACATCTGAACTTTGCCCATCTTTTAGGGAACATTATTTGTAAAAAATATTGCACATAGAGAGAAAAAACCCAATCCACATGTTGCTAACTTTGATTGAATTAATCCATCTTCCAGAATAACAGCATAGAAACTACATATCTGTACCTTTAAACAGGTAACGTCAAGGGCTGAAAATTTACATTGCTTGTTAGTCTTATATGAAGTTCATATCTTCAGCAATCTGCTGCTCATACATTTTGGGGTATGGCTGCAACTTTACCAAAATGATAGTGGTAAATTATTAATTCTTTGATTCAATTCTTTTTTTTTTTTTTTCTTCTTATTATTAAAGTAGACATACAAATCTCTGCAACATTTGCAGTGGGTAAACAAGTACTCCCACACTGTGACAGAAGATAGGGATATCTACAAGGTGATAGTACAGCTAGTTTACTTTGAACCGCAGATTAAATAAGCATTTTTACTGTTTAGTAGATATGTCAGCTGGCAAAATGAGGGGAAAGAAAGGAAGGCAAGGCAAGGCAAGGGAAATTTTGAGAAACACTGTGAATAGTCTTTCCAGTCAATCCTGCCTGCTCGGGATAGCGGAAGAAGGAAGTGAAGACAGAAAAGGATTATCCTCATGTTTTTACAGTCTGCCCACAAGCAGAGAAACCCCTTCCAAAACACAGTGTGTTGAAATGGATACACTCCCAGGATTTCCAGTTCCTACACACATACTTCTGTCATTCTAATGAAAAAACAAAACCAAACTGGCAGTGACAAGAAATCTCACTGTTCTAAATTAATCCTCCCCGGAAAACTCCAGTTTCTTGGGTTGTAGCTGGATAAGTTTTAGTAGCTTCAGAGAAAATCCTGACTATTTCAGTGAAACCAATCCTAGCTATGGACCAGGAATTCAGAAGCAACTGAAGACTGCTGATATGCCTAGTTCATGCAGCACCTCATTTTCAAACTGATTGCTTGCCTAATTCCCATGGGCATCAGAGAGACACAAGCAGCTTGATGATGTCCATTCCAGCAAGTTCTTCCATGATGATCTCTGCCTTGCACACAGAATTTGTCATCCAGGGCAAGATAATTCCCCAGACCACAATCAGGACTGATGACCTGGATCACCTAATGGGAGAGCTCCTACTGATGTCACCCAGACTACCTGGACAATTCTCTTTGTGCTCAAACAGCTGTACAGGCTCCACAAAACATAGGTCACCATCCTGCCCCAGTATGGCCCATGTCTCACAAGTGCTTTCTCCATGCCCTGAGAAGGGTATCTTAAGGGATATCCAAAGGGATATCCATCCCTAGCTCCTCCTGGGCACTGTCAGGGCATGCATGTGGTGACTAAATGCACAGGGAATTTTGGACCCCCACGGTGGTTTAAATTCAGGGACACATCCAGCTGTTTGCAGGTCACTGTTGCAGCTCTTTCACATCCAGCTCTATATCTTGTCTCTTTTTCTTCCTTGCTGCCCAGGAGATATTACACTTCCCACCTCTGTAAGCACCAAGGTTTTATTTTGCCGTTTTGTTCTTCCCCTTCGTTATCCAGTTCCTCTGTTTTCCTCCTGCTGTTTCTTTGCCCTCGTGAACTCAGGAGCCTGGAACTAACACTTATTTCAGAAGTGGTGGCACAGCCATCAGCTGAAAACACGCTTTTTTTTTCCAAGCCTTGAACATCTGTCAGCAAACATTGCAGGGGAGTGCTTGTTACCGTAACAGGTTGTGTGGAAAAACACAGCTGTGCTGCTCTCCTCTCCCCACAATCTTCCTCGGGTTTGATAAACTGGGGCTGTCCTCCATCAAAGGCCTATGGAGTTAGTAAACAGGGACCAAATCAAAATGAGGGGGAACATTTTAGGGAGTGGGCTGTACAGCTGAAAAGATTGCAGGAAAAAAAAGAAACCAAACAAACCCCTGTTTTGGCTAGTTTAAAGGATAAATACTATTGCACCAGGCTGCTATTATCAAATCTACAAGACATAACCTCATTTATTAGTCATCATGTTGCCACTTATGAGAAAATGAATGATAATAGTAGACAAAATGAAGTTTCAAAAGAGAAGCCCTGAAAATCGGTGCATGATGTACCTCTTTGGGCATGCTCTGGTGGCTTCTGGGATCAACTCTTGCTCAACACCTTGTACATGAGAATACAGTCATAAAAGATCATCAGAACATATAAACCCTTATCATGTCCACTGACATGTGTCAGTCTTACATGTCATTTACGTGCCTTTTTCAATTAGCGGTACAAGGTGCAAGGAAATAAACTGCACAAGTTGCTATACCCAGGAGAACAATAAAGATCCGATCTCATGTGCAGGAGCAGCTCTGGGTTTCAACTGTAAAGTGTTTGACTAAGTACAGTTTACTTAACCTCAGGGACCTTTCATGAAGGTGCTCTGTGTTCTGCTGCAGCAAAGGAAAAGTAAACATTGTTACTTTATTTAAACCATTTATCCTAGCAAGTGCCTTTCCTTCATGTTGTAAATGGGCCATACCCTCCAGGTATCACTTCTTGCGCATGCACGTTGCATTTGCACTTGCACAGCAAGTGTTTTGATTTAGAAGAGATATTTCCCCAAAATCCAGGGCTGCTACTGCAGGTCCACAGAGTACTGTATGCATATTCCTCCCCACTTACAGATTTGATCCAAAGCACACTGAAAACAATGTGTGACTTTCCATTGGGCTTTAGACCAAAGTAACTACACCTTCGTCTCTTTGACTCCTCAGCAAATTCAGCACTAGTCCTACTCAAAAGTAGAAATTGCCTGATACAGGCTGACAGGAGCTTGTGTGATTTTGGCTTAGAGCAGTCATCATTGCCATGCCAATATTGAGCTTGTTCTGTATGTTTAGTTTAATGGGGGAGCTTGTTGCTGACAGCATTTTTGCCGATAAATGGTTGCTGTCATGAACAGTGCAATTCTCAGGTGCTGGCTTCCTGAGCTACAAAATGTCTGCATGGTCAGAGGAGCTTTAATAGGGATAGCGCTCCTTAAGGGTGCAAGCAAGCTTGGGACTATACGAAGAGAACAATAGGGAAAGAAAGTGGCAGGGAAGTAAGGAGAGATGACAGGAAGGGAAGGAATAATCCCAACTATGTTCATTCTCCTTGCTTACTGCTTTCTGGAGAGCTTTTCTGTAACTGGATTTCTGTCATTCCAGAGAGGTCCACCCACTCTCACTGCTCTCTTTGTCCTAGTGCCAGAGAAGTGCTAGCATTAGTAGATGACGTATTTGTTTTGCATTGTGTGTGCCATAAATAATATGAAAACATGTTACCATGTTCTGGGACTGAGTCTGTCCATTTGCTGTTGCTGTTGTATGAGGAAGAATTACAGGAAAAATACAAAGAAAGCATGCAATCCTTTTGTCCATGTGCTGTGCCTATGCACCACTTGCTCCCTCTTCCTGAGCCAGAAAGCAGCAAGCTTTGACTGGGTTTCTGGTTTAGATGCCAGATTAGTCCTGTAGCACTACTGTAGGCAGTCAGGCTGTTCCCGATGTTGGTAGGTGCTGCTTCCTCTGAAAAGCACAGTGTTGGTAACTCTTCTGCCTTTTACTACAAATTTTCTTAGCCTCCAGGCCAAGACATTAATCCATTCCTTCCTTGGCCTGATGAGGTGCATATATAATGTTGTTACAGTACCTATGTTTCTATAACTGCTTTGTCTTTTATCTCTATGGTGAGTTTTCCAGCCAAGGTAATACTTGATTCCACGTGAGAAGTCTTTCAGCCATCAGGCAGAGCTGTCCTAGATGGGAGCAAGCAGATCCCTCTTTTATGTCCATGCTCTCAACCTTTCCTCATCAGATAGAACAGAAAATGTGGCTTTGGTTTTATTTGACTTCCCCCCCCCCCGAAAGTCTTCAATGCCAAAATAAATTCTAGAAAAAGTTACATTTGAAAGGGTTGACAAAGCTGCTGTCTCCCATCTTTTCCCTCCCAGAAAGGCAAGACCTGAATTTTCACATTGGATGCCAGAATCAGTTTTATTCAGCAGAAATCCTTTGGCTGAGTGAAAAATGCAAAATCAGACAGTTTTCTGCATGAGAAAAAACGAATCATTGCTGCCTTTATTGCTCATTCTGTTTATTAAAACTGCTGGGCCAAGATTTATTTTTAATGAACTCTGATCAGTCACAGCCAGTGATTTCACAATTCATGTTAGTACTGTAGGCATTTGTTGAACGGCAAACAGCTCATTTGCCTATTTTCTGGAAGATTTTTTTTTACATCTGACTTGAAATTAGTCACACAGAGCTCTATGGCATTTTTCAGGCTAAGTATTTTTGTTCCCATGGATAGAGGCCATGTGTCAAAACCACTTATTGTCACCAAAGAGAAAAAAAAAACAACACTCTTGCTTTTATTCTGCTAAGCTCTTTACTTTTTTTTTTGTTGTTTTTTATGTCTACTGTGCCTTGACATCCTGTCTCACTAAACCATATTTCATCCTTTTGCATTCTCTAATATGAATGTGTGTGTAAGGGAAACAATGTACTTTACAAGTGGGAAAAGATAAGACATAAATCAAACTGCATGCCAAAACAGAGACAGTCATAATGAAGCTTGTAGAACCACGTGTCTGTGCTATATCTTCTATTATTTTTTTTTTCTTTTTTTCTAAGGAGCTAGGAAGTAGAAATCAGTGAAATCAGTGTGCTCAGTCCTTAACTAAAAAAGCTAAAATGCCTTAATAGATTTTTAGTGGAACTGGAGCTTTTGGACTGGCTGTTAGAATGGCATATTGTATATTAAAGAGTGCCAGCACAATACCCAAATCCCACTGTGCATTTTTTCTTGTATTTTGTTGTTGGTTTTTCCCTCTTAAGTATTTTATATTTTTGAAATGCAGTAAATGGCTCATCGGGGAAGGCGCTTCAGAGCAACTACTGCACCCTTCACGTGGTCTAAGCAAACCTACACTCAGACATAAATAGGTTGACTGATGTGTATTTTGCCTAATGGTATAAATAATAACTTAAAAAAACAATCAAATAGATGCCTGATCATCTTAAAGACAGATGTACTGTAGGGTGTAACTCAGATCTTAGACAGACAAAAAAGTTCTTCATCTGTCCCACCACTGTGGAGTCTGGCTGAAGACTTTTTCAGACTTCTCAGTTGCAAAGCAATGCAGAAGGGCTGCACAGCAGAGCTGGGGCCAACGCAAAACCAGAGCCTGGCCAGCAGCACCACAGCCCCTGTGCTGCAGCCAGCTTCTTCACTTTCTCTCTGTGTTCCCCAGGATCCAGAACAAAACCACTTGCACCAGAGGGGTGTTCACTTTGGCTTTCTGAAACAATTTCAAAGCAGCTGCTTGACTGTGACTGAACAAAATATTGTAGAAAGGGTTTCAGACCAGGCAAGGATCACACTGTGTGGTGCTGGCACCAGATGCTCATTTCGATCCCGGCTGCAGGCACTGATGAAGCAGTGGTGGTAGCCCCCAGCTCAGGATGGGTGGCCAGCTGTGGGGCTTTGCTCACAGCCCAGGTAGCCCTGTCTCGGTACCCTCCTCCTCTCCTGGATGGCTTATCAAAGAGACATGACTGTTTCAATAAATTAATTCTACTACAAACCTGCACAAAGCACTGCTTTAAGAAGAGGTTCTTGCCAAACCTACACTGCTTCTTTTCCTTTGCCTCTACCTGGTATGATGCAGCCTCATCTTACTTGGGAAACCACGGCAATCGGATCATTCAATACAAAACCTGCTGTATTCTAGTCATTCTCCACACTTTTTCCCCTTGTTTACTCTCTCAGTGTCTGTGCCGAGGTTGCATGCGCAGCTGACAGCAGTGGTATCTAATGGCATAACAAAAGGGGAACAGGACTAGCAGTTAGGTTATTCATCTGCTTGTCTACTCACAGGCAGAATTGTAGTCAAGACACAGATCTGGAGGATGTTGGAAGTTTAATCTTGTCTGCCTCAACCATTCAGCCAAATACCTATTTGCATCCCCATAGACTTCAGCATTAATAATGTTGATCAGTTCTGCGAGATAATGGGTATCCACTAGTAATTTGAGTAAACTCCCAATGAATGTAACTGCAGTCCCAGCTTCCCTATGAAAAGCCTGGCTTCAGCTAAGCCTCAAGCAGTGATTTGTCCCCTCTGTATCCGGAATGATGGGCTGGAGCAACATTCAGAGCGGAGTGAAGTTTCCAGCTTGTCTCTGAGCTATGCTCGAGGTATGGCCACCTTGTTAGTGGGCTGGGTTGCACTCCACGTTTGGCATCTGACCGTCACCCTGCAATGCACAGAAACAGGTTTTGGTGTCTAGACCAATCTCAGGTGTCTGGAATCTTTAGTTCATGACTTGGGCTTTTTACTAATTACCAGAAGAGCCGGTTCATGCTACATTACTTTAAAAAGAAAATAAAACTTACAAAAAAATAAAATACTTAAAATCCCGTGTAACACAAATATTTGCACAGCAGAACTTATTAAATAGATAGATACTTCTATCAAAACCACTAATGTTTGCTTTTGCGTAGTAGTACTCTAGCACTTCAGAGATGTGAAAAGAAAAAGCCCTCCTTGCTGGCAGCAAAATGCATGGCTGGCCTTGTATTAGAGAGAATAATGACTGTTTTCAGACACCAAGTCAGAGAAACTCCTCTGTTTTGCTTTTTAACATCAGTGCATAAGGAGATTACTTGATATATGGGAATACTTATACGTAGCTAAAGTTCTGCTTCATTCTTTCTTTGCTTTTACAAAACATAATTATCTGTCAGTGACATAAGTTTTCTGCTTTTGTTTTGTAAGAGATTTCACACTGACTCTTGAGGAAAAATCCACATTTTTCTCTTAATTTTAGAGTTTTTCAGAGACAAAGGTTTACCTTTTAAAATATTAAAATAAACACTATAAATTCCAGCCTGAGAATTTTGCTGTGGGTGCCAGACGTACAGCTGTAGCTACAGTGTGACCAGATGTCTGGGGACAAAAAAGAGAACAACTGCTTCTGCTTAGCAGGATTCCAGGACTGACACTACACCAGCACTCCAACAAAGCCAAGTGATACATGACCAGAGTAAAAAACACTGCCATTTTAGGCACTCCTTTTCTCCAGGAAGAACATGTTTATGTCTAATATCATAGAGTGACTGAGAAGGAGTAATGCAAACTGAAATATCCCTGACACATCGTTGCCAAGTAAGGGATAGCACTCCTAAACTTCTTCTCACATGGATAAGTCCCTCATCTCCTGGGTAATCCGACTAACTTCCTGAAAGATCCAAATTCCCAGGTTGTCAAAAAACCCGCAGTGTTTGTACCTATGGTAACTTTTCAAGTTGGGAAATGGAGTCAAATTATACATTTTTTTAGGGAATACAAGTCATCAGCAGCCTCCCCACTGGAAATTTGGACTTTGCCACTTATTTCAAAGCTAATGGTGGTTGTGTTTGACCTGAACTAAGCCCTGCTTGGTAAATACTGTGTCTGACTCAGTGGGAGAAAGGTCAGAAATGAGGAAGCACCTTGTGCTGTAAGAGTCTCAACAGTTTTGTATTCCAGGATTGAGAGTTCTCTATTGTCTGAGATGATAGATAAAGCTTTCAGATTAGATTCAGGCCAAGTCAGAAACCTCAGTTCTCGCACAGATGCTCAGCTTTACTTAGAGAACAGAAAAAGAGCTCATAAACTTTTTGGCAAAACCCAGCTGAATTTTGAAAATGTAACAAACCAGCTGAGTTTTGGGTGGTTTGGAAAGTAACAATCTCAGATCTGAAAGCATTTTATGTAAGACACTCAGGTCTGTTTTAAAACAAACATGCAATAAATTCAACACTGAAGTTGTGGAGCAACTTAATAGACCTAACTTCTTCCTCTATCAAATGAACTGTTTACATAGGACAGCTAGCCAGAGACTGCAAAAGAAACAAACAAAAAAAGGGGGCAAAATTGCTTTCTCCTTTCCCTGCTTATTCAAAGCATTGCTTGTGAGTCTTACGGAAATCTGACACAACTGCTTTAATGCTCCCCATTCCCTTTTTGTCTTCACTTTTGAAAATTGACTTGCTGCTCTATTATTTGCCTCTTAATATCACAAGTGACATTAATTAAGGCTTTAGGCTCCCCTGCTCGCCAAGTTTAACAAACAAAACACAGGCAAGAATCTCATTTGCTCAAAGGGGTACATTTTGCCATTCAGAGCCAAGTTTCAGGCTGATCCATTGTGAAAACACCAGTATTAAAAGAGCAGTTTTGCAATGGAAAACTGAACACTTGGTGTTTTTCCTGTATACTACAACGATAATTTAGTGTCCTGATCTTTCTCAGGTCAGTCTTAACTCTTATTTTTACAATGTTCAGACAAGTTCCATGGCTGCAAGGCAACAAACATCGTTTATCTGTGGCTTGATCCTAGAAACCTCATTCAGCCAAAACCCCTACTGTTCCCTGGGAGATTTTACCAAGCATGGATTCAGGACAAAGTGCGAGGATCTTCTCAAGGGACATGTCTGAGCAGTCTTCTTAGGGGAAGTGGTGGTCAGCAGCAGAGCTAGCTGCGAATGGGCTCACTAAGATGCATGTTGTCAGAAGCTGTGTGCCCCGTCTTTAAAAGGAAAGGAGCTGCAAGCCAGCATTTATGATCAGAAAAGAGAGGATAGACTACCTGAACCAGGCTAATAGACTGGCACCAGGAGGCCTGAACTACAGTGTTGGAGACCATAGGTTCCTGCTTCTCAACAGGCAGAGAAAAGGCTTTGGCATGACTGCACAAATCCTATTCAAGCCCCAAACTCTGGGTACTGATGAGTTTGGTCTCTTAATAAATTACTTCAGTTTCTTTCATCCTAATACAGAAAGGGCCTATGGTGTTGCCATGCACTGGAGGCAGCATGACTTCAGTCCATGGTTCAGGTGCCTCTTGTATAAGCAAAGCAGCAAAGAAGACTTTGAGTTTTATCAGGGACTTCCTCTTGCAATGGCCTTTTTGGTGCCTTTAAGGCAGCATCTCTCCAGCATTTTCCGCTTGGTGTTAAAGTGCAGGGGTAAGAGGAACTGAGTGTCTGAAATTGTTTTCATTGCACTGTAGAAATAAGAATACTCAGGCTTAATAAAAGTCCACACATTTCAGTAAGCATACAAACATTTTGACTGTAGTTGGCAACATTTCTTTCAGAACAGGTAGGCAATGTCTCTGTGCAGAACAGCAGTGCCCCTTCACAAGTGATTCTTTGCTGCCATAAATTAACCCCCCTTTTTCTTTCAGCATTACAAATATTAATCTAGGTGATTCTGAAAAGCCCAAAAGATAATTCTGCTTGACAAATAACTCTAAGAAAGCCTGACACAACTACAGTAATGTCACCTCATTGTGTGACATGACAGTTTAGCTGTGACTTTTCTGAATCGGTACTTTAAGTATTTTGGTCAGGAGCAGTGCAATAGGTGGTCAAGCAGAAGTGCTTTCATCAGGCTGTAGATTGCTGGTGCTGTATGTGTGGTGTGTTAGCAAGACAGCAGAACATAGATGCCTTTCTGAATATTTGTTTGACACTGATAGATAACGAATGCTAGGAATATAATGCACCAGTTCATCTCTGAAATAACACAATACAACAGCCTCAAGCTGAAAAGCACTTTACTGTTCTCAAATGAATTTCTACAGTTCAGCATGCTGTCCCCTAAACCTGCTTTGCTGTCGTTTGTCAGATTAGGCAGTGATATAAAGTGTGCCACAGAAACAGGCTGGAGAAAATACAACTCATATCTAAAAATAACCAGATGCCTTTTCTTGTGCACATGTCCTGCCAGTGGCAGTCGGGAAGAGCCTTGGGAAACGAAAGTGCAGATCAGCAGCCGCCTTCTCTTTGGCATGAGGCAGCTCTGGACAGTTTCATTTTCCATTTCCCAGTTTGCTTGTGGAGAAGCCAGGACTGGTGATGAGCACCTCGTCCCACACAGAGACATGGGCAGAGCACACTTTCAGTATGGCTGCCAACATGGGCAAATAGATGATGGACAGGAAAATAATGCTCTTTACCTAGGCTCCCTTTCAGACACAGAGAATTGATGTTGTTGTCTTGGCTGCTTACTAAGAGTGGACACTTATATCTACACACAGAAGCAGAGTATTATTTAACCTATAAAAACCTCAGTGCAGGACTTCCTAGGCCTTTACCCCTGCCCCTGTTTTTGAAAAAACTCATCCCTTCTTTGTTCCTTTTCTATACTTATAGCTTTTCTTGTCCCACCTAGGCTAATTCTGCTTAAATATTTATTTTACTAAGTATTTATTTTCTGGATTTACATTGTACAATATGACAGATAACTGGCAGGATTACTATATAGTACTATATAAAATAAAACCCAGTAAAATATTTTAAAGGATGATTAAAGGCTTTCTCTATCCACTGAGCTTTACCAATCAAGTGAGTGTAATTCACTGCCTCTGCACTCAGAACCTTCAAAGCAATTTGTGAATAAGTAGATTCCTCTCCCTTTACAATATAATGATGCAGGAAATTGAATTTAATGGAAATTACTCTGTGAAAGACGGATGATATCCTATGAAGCTTACTTGGTAGTGTTGCCATCACCAAGTTATACTAGAGTAATTTTGCAATTGGGCCTGAGCTCCATCAGTAGCTGGAGACAATGACAAAACCAGGGGTCATCCTTCATT
>JANHGB010068471.1:0-27881 GCA_026283785.1 Coracopsis vasa
GGCTGCTATGAGGTCTCCATGCAGCCTTCTCTTCTCCAGGCTGAACAGCCCCAACTTTCTCAGCCTGTCTTCATACGAGAGGTACTCCGGTCCCCTGATCACTCTCGTGGCCCTCCTCTGGACTTGTTCCAAATGTTTCATGTCCTTTTTATGTTGAGGACACCAGAACTGTACACAATACTCCAAGTGAGGTCTCACAAGAGCAGAGTAGAGAGTAGAGATGAACAAAAAGCTATAGAATCTATATGAAGCTAAATGTGGATCTAGATTTGGAGTCATGGAATGTTTGAAGATTCATGCTGTAATTGTCTTGCCAAAATCATATTTCATATGCATTAACATATTGACATTATGGATGTCAAGCAGTAATTTCTGTGGAAGAGACCCACAGTGGGAATTTAACAGTTCCCGTGCAAGACAGTTTGAAGTGGTGATAGGTTTTGTCATTTCCTTTTTTTCATATGTTAAGAAAGATACAAATCTAACTTAGCACATGCAAGTATAAAATGAGCCCCAGTATTCCTGATAAGCAAATCTAATTTAGTTCTCCAGTGATAACTAAGCTTTCATGGAAGCAGGCAGTATGATTGTGAATTTTGAAAGTTCAGGCACATAGTAACTTGTAAACTTCAGGAAGAAATTTTGTAGCTCTCTGAAACAGAAGAGTGTCTGCCTTTGAAACAGGATATCAAAAGTAAAGCTTTCTTCTGTTTTTTCACTTACAACTGTATGCTGCATTGTGGACTCACATTCTTTGTACTTAGGATTGCCCTGGTCAATATGTAGGACCTCGCAATTGGCTTTTTCGAACCTCATGCGGTTCGCACAGACCCACCTCTCAAGCCTGTCAAGGTCCTTCTGCATGGCATCTCTTCCCTCCAGCGTGCTGACAGCACTACACAGCTTGGTGTCATTGGCAAACTTGCCGAGTGTGTGCTCAATCTCACTGTCCATGTCGCTGACAAAGATGTCCCAATACTGACCGCTGAGGAACACCACTTGTCACTGGTCTCCATGTGACATTGAACTGTTGACCACAACTCTTTGGGTGCGACCATTCATCCAATTACTTATCTACTGAGGGGTCCATCTGTCATATCCATGCCTCTCCAGTTTAGAGACAAGGAAGTCATGTGGGACAGTCTTAAATGCTTTGTGTAACATCAATTTGGTAGACACTGAGAAGTAATTATCTTAATTTTATGGGAAATTATTCCCGTTAATTGTAGTTGTTGTTGTCAATTGTAGATCCAATGAAATGAGAGCGTGGCTGAGATAAGTCACCTGTGGCAGACCATGCAGGTAGCTCTCATATTCCCACTCAGTTTGCTTGAGGGTACTGATTGATTTGTCACTTTTGAAAATACTTCTACTGCTTGCAGATTTGTAGGTATCTCCTACTGGAACAGCAATAACTGTAAGACACCTGTAAAATCACTATGCAGGGAAAACTGCCATGCAACTGTTTGTTGAATTTTTCACTTTTGAGGATATATGTGGTAGGTATGATTCATTTATGCTCTTTCAGTATCTATCCCTGCCAGTTCTTGTTGAAACCTGGAGTATATCCCACTGTCTATAGTCCAGCTTGAGTAATATGTATAAACACTTGATATGGGTGGACAGCAGTTGAGTGTACTTCAATTTTCATGTTTTATTTGTGTCATCTTATTTATTCTAATGTTTTTCATATATTTTGTATGAAGGCTGTTAAAATATCTGCTATTTGAAAGATTTCTGTGGGAATTTTCCCTGCATCTGATGCCTTTTCTCTTTTAAACTGTAACAGATGTGGATGATTTCTTAGTATAGCGAGCTTTTTGTTTTAAAGAATTGCTAAAAATATCAGAGACCTTACTTCTGAAATAAATCTCCAGCAAGTCATAATTCAGGATTGTAACAGATAGTTAAGTTTAAATATATATGACAGTAATTTATGATTTTCAGAAATTTTTATCAACATAGGAGTGTAATTCATCTTAGCAAGGTCTTGTTTTACTGATAGAAAACATAGTAAACTAACAGGTATGTGCATATACATAGTGCAATAACAACATAGTAGAGTATGGACTAAGAAATGGAAGATGCAGCTGGATTTCAAAGGCATTATATCATCATATTAAGTATATTTTAAAATAATTTGTATGTATTATAGCTCACTTTCAAAAGATTCTTTCAATTCTGTAGTAGAGGAGCACTGTGTGTAAATGCTTATTAATGTTTTCCACATCCCTTAATATATCTGTGTATTCACTTGCATAGAATAACCATAGGTATTGTAGTTCCTTTAGTATTGTTCCGCTTTATAATTTATGATAATTCTGTGTAAATGTAAACAAATGAGCCTGATTCATACCTATTCCATTCTTAACCAACCCATGCAAGCCTTATTTAACTTTTGCCTATTCACACGCCTGCTGTGGTTCTGAGACCTGGTGCAAAGACCTGGGTCTTTACATGCTACTGCCCATTTTTCTGTAGTGGTTCTGCCTATACCTGACAAGTACAGGACTTAAATTCAGGTAACTGTGACACCATAAAATCTCCTCTCAGAGTACTATTTTTAAAACTTATTTAAAAAGGTTTCACGTATTTTCATGTAGAAAGCAGCTAGCTTGTAACTTGATACACTGACTGAGCAAATGTCTGCTTTGTTTCATCTTTTTGTAGAACCTTTTCTAATTTGTTTTGAGATCCTAAAATTTAAGATAGATAGTAGTTTTTCCCATTGCAGTCCCTAATTTTCAGTACTCTTAAATATCCCTCTTGCCAACAGTTAGTATAGACAATGCGTAAAACCCTGAATGGTATTGGGTACTTAAAGATCCACAGTTTTTGTCAAAGTCACATTTAAGATTCCTAGCAAAAAACATTAGTCCAAAAGGGAAATCTTACATTCTTTCAGAAACTGCAATGTTAAATAAACATCTGAAATATTTATACTTGCTAGTTCAGAGATGTAATCTTCTATACCGTATATATGCTAAATACTTTGCACATTCATTCTCATTTGAAACAGATATGACCTAATGTCTGTTGCTATTGGTACCTTTACTAATCTGGTAGTGGGCATGCACTAGGATTCCAAAAGGCTGACAGCTTCTATTTGGATTGCTTCGTGCTGTCATATGCCAAGATTTTTAAACTGGTTCATCTGTAATTGAGACAAGACACTGGCTATTCCATTAATGTTTCTGATCATCTGTTAAAAAGTAAAAGCTTACAAGTTAAACCATGCAGGTTGAGTTTATTATGCCAAAAATTTTCTCTTATATGTGTGAACTCCAGTTACTAGTTAATGGCTAAAATGAAAATGTTGTTATGGCTATCCTATATTATATCTTTCTGTTGCTAACTGCTTGGTCTGCCAGTATATCCCTTGCGTCAAATGTAAAAGAAATGAGGAAGCCAAAAATATATGCAGGAATGTGCATATGCAGTAATGTTTCTTGCATTCATTTCTCTCTCCAAAAGGATAATCCATTAAAATCAACTATAATGCCCCCGTTTCCTAATAAATCTCATAATTTCTTCATTTGCTCATATAATTTTATGCCAGAAGTCATGAACGTCAGAGGTGCTTGCCAGTACTGACACCGCAATTCATAGAATCGTAGAATGGTTTGGGCCGGAAGGGGACCTTTAAAGATCATGTAGTCCAACCCATGCTGCAGGCAGGGTCATTTTTCACTAGATCAGGTTGCTCAGAGCCCTGTCCAACCTGACTTTGGACAGTTCCAATGATGGGGCATCCACAAGTCTGGACAACATGTTCCAGTTACCACCTTCACGCTAAAAAAGTTCTTCCTTGTGTCTGATCTAAATCTTCCCTGTTTCAGTTTAAACCAGTTGCCCTTTCTCCTGTCATTACAGGCCCTGGAAAAAGTCTCTCTCCACCTTTCTTATAAGCCCTCTTTAAGTATTCAAAGACCCTAATAAGGTCTCCAGAGCCCTCTCTTCTCCAGGCTGAACAACTCCAACTCTCTCACTCTTTCTTGATACAAGTGTTCCAATTTGACCATTTTCATGACACTCTTTGGGACCCACTGTAACAGATTCATTCGGTTGGTGATGAAAAGTACTTATGTAGAATACGCTTTTCTTGGCTGATTCCACTTCCTTGATCAGCATGGGATATGTTTTGATTCTTTTAATCAATCTGCCATTTTGAGAATCAACATGTCTACTTAAAGTCTCTTCATTTCTTCAAGCAAAACAGGACTTTGCCTGATTGGAAATGACATATTTATTTTTCCACTGGTATGCATCAAGCTGGTGTGCGTGGCTAGTTCAGCTCAGATCTGTGAATAACGGTAGGGTTAAAAATACCATTAAATATGGAAAAGCAAGATTGAAATCTAGAGATAGGTGCAGGATCCCCAGTCTCATGTGATGATTCATCTTCAACTAGATTCTTCACAGTTAGGAAATAAATTGCCTGAGATTCATGAGTTGGTATGTTAATGGGATTGTATAAAATATATGTGTGTACGTTCAATCCTGACTGGAAAATACCTGATTTTACTGACACTCATTTGTCAGAAACCATTAATCAGGAAGTTCCATCAAGGACTTGGAAATATGTAACCCCAGCCAAATTTTGGCCCAAGGGTATTTCTTATTTTCCAGTCCATGCTGGAGTGAAAGTTAAGTTTTTCTCCTTCCTTACACTTTGAAATCAAAGGAGTGATTTTAAAGAATATTTAGTACTCAGCTTTTATAACTGATAATAAGTATTTTTGATGTTACTTTTGGTCTTGATATTCGGTGTTTGTTCCTTTTTTGTCACTATCATATTTTCATAAAGGAACTGGATGAGGAGGGAGGTGGGGAAAAATGATACAGAAAACAGCAGACTGTGTTAATGTTTCAATGGCAAGTCTGCAACCTGGAACCTGTATTGAAAAAAAGAAGCAAAATGGTCAATATTGACATACTTACTTTCTGAAGTAATTTTTAATTCAGAAGTATTAATGTGTGTGAAAAGGACTGACTACATTTTAATACTGTCTAATGATTTGCTTATTCTGTCTTGCTGATGACCTGATATAAGATATGGAAGTATGTTCCAGAGTTGAGATTACACTTTGATTCAACCACTGCTGAAGGAGTAAACTGACAACGGAAACCCCAACTCTATTTTTAAAATCTTCTGAGAACTGTCAGATGGTGGTGTGTGAATTTCCATCAAATAACTCTGCTGTCATCATAAGGATCCATTTGCAGTGAACTGGCTGTGTTTACTGGGAGAAATTTGTGTTCTTACTGAGGGAAGAAAGGCCTCAGTGTGTTACTTCCAAATAAATAAAGACTTGTGATTTATAAAAAGATGTTAAAGATCTGCTCTGGATGTCATTTGTTTGTGGTTTTGTGTTTATACAGCTATGCTGCAGTACTATAAGGTTTATTTTAGGATGTCCACACAGAAGTGCACACTACACAAATATTTTGGTCCCAAAATACAGACATCGCAGTCATGCAATTGAACTAGGAAGAGGTCACATGAATCTATCCTCTTATGCTTTCCTTTGCTTTAAATGTCTATAAATAAATCTTCTGGCAGGCAGTATGTGTTAATTTCTAAAACAAAAGTGTGCTTAAACTCAACTGTCATGTTGTAAATCATCATAAACCCCACAAACAAATGAAGGAAACCAATATCCAGAACAGATCTTAAATCAGTGGTGGTGGTGGTAAGTGGATCCTCAGCAGATTTAGCTCTACTTTCATTACTTGTTATCAGGTGGTTTTTTAAATTAAAAGCCAATAATTATTACTGAAGTAATCCTAATAGTAATATATGAGATTATAGGTTTGAAAAGTTTGTTCTTTTCAGATGTGGAAGTGGTGTTCTTTTAAAGTAGCTTTGTATGAAGCTTCTGGTATTGAATGAGTGGGATTAATGACTATATTCATTAAGAAGCTGGAAATTAAGTAAATTATGAACTCTTTTTTTTTTTGTTTGTTTAAAAAAAATGGATCATTTATTTAACAAACACACAAGTAACTCATACTAGTATTTAGGTAGTCTTGGTATGCTTCATCAGCTTGCTAACTTGAGTCACCTTTTTCTATTTTTCTTCTTTACTGTAGCAAACTGAAGGATGTGTTTCACAGTTTCACATACATTGTTAGCCTTATACCAGAAGGTGTGAAATTCAACTACAGCAAAGTGATCTATCACTCTCTGAAAAAGAAAAGAAATTCTGTTATATCAAGTGAAAAGTACTTTGACTACACTGTTTAGAAGTTTTATTAAAGATGGTGTATTACCCATGATGAAGATGGATATTCACTATATCTGATAAGCTCTATGATCTTCCCTTTAAAGTAAAATCTGGCTAAGATCGAAGTTTTTTTGAAAATGATGCTTAAATGTTTTATATAATTTTAATGGGTATAATTCATACTTTTTTAACAGTTTTTCTATATTTAAGTGAACCTTCAATACATTTTCTAAAAGAAAAAAATGTGATTCCTCACATTAATTTTAACGTTTATGATTTTACTGATTTAAGAGTTCTACATAGTTTTTAGTACTATCCATGAGAATAGAATTAGACTCAATTTTTGTTTTCCCAACTTTATAAGGCTATAGTAAACCTGTTTGAAAACAAATATATTTTTTTTATTCACAGTTATTTGCTATTTTATGTCTTGTAGGTGAAAAGTGCTAGGCAAAAAGTATGTATATATATTTTGCCTTATAGATCTTAAAATCTATAATCAGAATTGCAAAAGGGCAAGAACAAAATATTTACACCTGTCAGCATCAGAATTAAGTTACCAGCAAATGTTTGACATGGAATACCTCTATGAACATACATTATTCTTAAATATATATTTGCTGTATTTTAGTTGTGGTGTTGCATTTAATTTCCTTGTTGGAATGAACAGTTGTCTTGGTTTGTTTTCTTAGACTTTGTCTTGTTTCTTCTGTTCAAGAAGTCACTCTCAGATTAGGGCTAGGTTTTGCTGGGAGAAGTGCTTTATGAGTAACAAAGAAGAAATTAAAAAAGACTTGTTATAAAGACATTCAAACCTTAGCATGCACAAAGTTTTAAAGTAAAAACTTTAGTTCTATATTCACATTTTGTAATAGAGTAAATAAAGCCACGATGTTTGTTCTCTGGAACTTAACAGTATGAAATTAGTGTGATTTCTGTTTTGTTAGCATCCTAACTGACAGTAATAGAGAAGCTAATTGTGAGATGTAGTGGTAATCTTTTTGAGAATATTTATTGTATTTTGATTGGTAATTTGTTGGTAGATAAAAGAATATGAGCACTAATGACAAAGCAGTTAAATTTGGAGTCCCTTGTTTCTTGTGTGCTCAAGTATTGTGGGAATAAAATCATATAAATAAAACATATCCGGGAAAAGAAAGAAGACAGAACACTAAAGTACATTTCCTATTCTAATATCTTTCTTTAGGTTGTGCATTCCTTCTAATGAGACAAGATGAAAACATACGTAGATAGAAAACAGAGGGCAACATTACCTTTTTGAGTCAGGTTCAACCCAGCATGAGGGTCTGTTAGAGAATTAAGTTGTGGATACTCTAATGTATATACAAATCTTGTTCTAGCATACAGTAGCCATTAAGGATTATGTATCAATTATGGGATCTTGAAAAACCAGAGCTTTAAGTGACCTAATGATATTTTAATGAAACTGACTAAACCGCAGAGTCGCTGAGATTGGAAGTGATCACTGGAGCAGGTTGCTTATGACATATTCCAGTTGGGTTTTGAGGCCTCCAAAGATGAATACTCCACAACCCATCACTGTTTGACCATGATCATGAGGAGGTTGAAAGGGAGGAGGGAGACTGGGGAGGGGAAGAGAAAGACAGAGAGAGACAACCTTGGAAATGGGATAAGTAGGTAAAGCACTGACGGTAGGAGGTTTTTTTAGGGTAGCAAGTATGTGAGCAAGCTGTGAACCATTGTAGAAGGGCCTTCTGAAATTAAGTAAATGTAGTAACTTAGTAAAATGGCAGATGAAATTCAGGCTAAATATGACATTATAGACATGAGGAAAGAATACAGAAATCCAGCTTCATGTTTAAAATGATTGGCTCAGAACCGCAAAATAAGATCATGGTGTTATAATAGTTCAGTGAAAACACTCACTTGGTACTCATTCATGGCCAAAAATGGCACTCAAATATTAGAAATTACTGAGAACGGAATAAAGAACACAACAGAGAACATCTTTTTGCTATTGCATAAATATGTAAATTTTTTCATACTTTGGAATTCTGGTTACTTCATTTCAAGAAGAAACCATTAGACCCAAAAGTACTCAGAGAAAGGTCAGATGAGGATCAGGATCATGATCAGATGAGGAACAACTTAGTAGTTCATAATGAGGATTGGCAGTAATCTTTACTGACTGCTGTGATGCAGGAACTTGGAAATATTAAATGGAGCATGTGGAAAACAGGTTCAAGACAAACACAAGATTTTGATTTTCCTGTAGCTGAGCTTTATCAGTGCAGAGCGAAGGAGGTTGTGAGTTAAAATCTTAGCTGGATTCAAGAGGAAGATGGATAGGCAGAGGATGGATGGAAGGCATATCCACTCCTTGTTTAAAAACTATGTCTGAATCTCAAAATTTCCTGATCTGAAAATAATGGTGCTCGTCCACCTTGAATCCTGGATAGTTGGGAAGAAATCATAGGCAGTGTAAGAAAGTCTCTTCCGTACTTTGAAGTCAAGATCTTTGCAGAGCTAAGTCACCAAATTAGCACATGTAAAACTCTGGCAAGGATTTGTGTGTTCATCTACTACGATCTGCATCATACTCTCTTACCCCACTTCAAATTTTTTTAATGGGGTCAGATTTAAGAGAGATTTTTTTCCCCCCCCTTAAAAAGAAGACAATCCAGTTCCATGTCCCAGGGCAGCACTTGGTCAAGCGCCAGCTTTCAAGTAGAAATACTCTTCTATTTCTCAATTAAAAGACCGTAGTATAATTTTAAAAATGGTCCAAAGACTGTATGTTAGAAGTGACTGAAAATATTTTGTGACATTAACCATGTCACAACCTGCGCATTTTGAACAAAATTCTGCAAAAACCTGCAAGTGCATGGAACAGCTTTGCAGTGACACCATTCCCCTTGTGAAAGGAAGTGGTGGGCACCCACAAATTTACCGAAACAGTCGCTAGATAGAGCATCGAAAATTCTGCCTAGAATTTCTTGTTTTGTTAAGAAGGATACAGCCACTGTAGCAATTTCTGGTGAATTTTCACTTGTTCTCACGTTTTGTCCAAAAACTATGAAAGGAGTACTGTCATGTGGAAGAATTGGTTTGTAGCTAGTGTTCAATACTAATAAAGATGTTTTCTTATATCCTGTGCTTCGTGATACAGTAAGATACATGAGTGGGTTGTTGTCTATCAAAGAGTAAAGGTGGCTGTGGATTTTTACTTCCTTTGCAATGCTGATCTATATTCAGAAAGTGTCACAGTCTCACAGTAATCAGGCCTGTAAAGAGAATCAACTTGATATGCCTGCTTGTTTTGCCATAGAAAACAGGAGTTCTGAGTTTCTTTGTTTAGCTGATATGTTTTGGTTTTTTAAAAGTAAGATACATTTCTTCATGAAAGGAATATTTTATCAAATAAAACTTCTACATGGTGTTGCATAAGTACATACTTTCAAATCAATTCTTTGTTGATATTTTTGAAAGTTATTCATGTGCAAGCACCCACGTGCATGTTTATGTGCAGTTGTAAAATATAAGCAAAATATGTACACCTTTTTGAGGAAACAGCTTCTCCTTATTATAATCTACAGGTTTAATAACAAAGTGATTTTCTAAAACTGATTAGGTTTCAGTGTCATGCTAATTTTATCAGTTCATTTTCAGTACTGAATATGATAGAGAATGTAGAGATTTGGTAGATGATGAATTGATAGGTAACAAACTAAGTCTAATGTGTCATTTTCCACCTAATTTTGAATATTTTATATGTATTTCAGTGTTAGTGTGTTGATGGTTTTGTACTTTTTAATATGAAACATACGGAAGTGTGTCTACTGTTGAATGCAACCTCTAAACAGAATTAAATGTATTGTATAAATGACCATAATTCTAAATTCTGCGATATATATGCAACATAAATGAAGAAGGAGTTTCATTAGCTGTTGGAATTTCTGTATTCTCAAATTCTGAGTTGAGAAACTAGTGAACTGAGCAGAAGCAAGGTCATGCCTGCAATACATTGATTCACCTTGGTAACTGACTCACCTTGCAGCAAGTCAAGTCAATGATTAATTAAAATCGATCTTGTTTATGTTTTGGTTTATTACTCCATCACAGGAATCTCATTTTCAGTTCACCAGATTTTATGAAACATGAAACCTGAGGAGGAAGACAGTCTGAAGACCAAGGCTAAATACTGTCTGGTAATAAACCACTGAACTGTGGCTCATTAAAAGCTTCTTTTTAAAATTAGAGAAACTTTTTAAAAATTAGATAGTATGCTGCTTAATGCTATATGGCTGAAGGCTAGAAATCACAGTTTTCAATTAAGGAAATTGTTTGTTGTTAGACATACTTTTGCAAAGAGCCAAGTTCTATTTTGGTAACTTGTTCTGTCTTAAAAGAAGATACTGAGTGAGTGACTCTTGTTTAGAAATACCTTTGTTTCTCAGCCTATCCAGGTGTTACTGGAGAGTGCAATTCAGATTGCAGCTTCAGCTCTGGGCAAAGCAACTAGAAATTTATGTTTACAGTACACACAGTTATGCATTTACCTACTTTCAAAAAAAAAAAAAAAAAAAAG
This sequence comes from Coracopsis vasa, assembly GCA_026283785.1. Taxonomy (NCBI): domain Eukaryota; kingdom Metazoa; phylum Chordata; class Aves; order Psittaciformes; family Psittacidae; genus Coracopsis; species Coracopsis vasa. The sequence continues at coordinate 10,798 of JANHGB010068471.1, forward strand.
GAAAACAAATCTCCAAAGCTGTCTTTTTTTCTTTTTGCAAAGTCATGCATTCAAGTGGATAGATTAATACAGGACACTTAGTAGATTCTACAGGATTTCAGACCACCTGAAATACATTTTAGTAATATCAATGTGTTTCTGTGTATAAACATTCTTAGAATTCGGGTTGGAGTTATCTGGTCTGAGTCCTTTTGCTAGAGGACTGATGTATGAATCCTAACCAGGTAAGAGATTTCTGGTCAGAAGGGGAGAATTTTCACTTGCTATTCATTTGGGAAAAAAAGTGTAACACTGCTTTTCATCTGTATTTGTGAATAGATACCAGTTATGGTGGTACGAAATGGATCTCATGGTTAATTTTATGTACTTATTAATGATGCTGCTGGTGGAAACCAGATATTAGTAATTAACACTTAGAATGTGTGTGCTTTTAGAAGATAAGTAAATCATGAAAGTATTTTGATCAACCTGAAATTGTTCTCCTTGAAGCAAAATATTCAGTGAAGCAAAACCTTGAAAAAATTATAGAACTTTGATATGACTGTAGCATATTACACTTTTGATCTGAAGAGATGTAATGTGTGGTGGAGAGAGGTGTTAATCTGTAGCAGTACTTCAAGCTGATCAGAAATTTGATGTGGACTTTTTTTCTTAAATTAAGCACATTAGATCATCTGAGAAACATGATCTAGATTAGCACTTCTCTAGTGAGCTGTCAGACCTTTGCTTACAGAGGTCCTTTTCAGGCTGCTATTCCATGCACTCTTAAACCTGTAGTATTGAAAAACAATAACAAAACCTACCAAAGCTAAACTGACTAGATTAAATAAAATTTCTAATCAGGGAAATATCAGAGCTCGCATTTAAGTACTTTAGATTTGCTACATTCCTCATTGGCAAACTGAATCTCAAGGAATTTGTGTGGTTCGTGGTGTTTGTTTTTGGTTTTTTTTTGTTATCCTTAACTAACAACTCGTCTCTGCTCATCATGAGCCTCCACATCTCGTTGGGCATGCAGGCTTCTCCTCGCAGAGTTATAGAATGGTTAGCATCATACTAAAAAGGTAATAGATGAAGTAAATAGATGAAATTATGTGTAAGCGAAGATCAAGGTTAAATAAGTTTTAGAATACCATTATTTGTGTGAGAAGACTCAAGAAAACAAGATACTGTTGAGGCACGATCTGCAATTTCATTATAGGATAACAACTCCACAAAACACATTTCTATTAGTGTCTTCAGGCCAGAAAAGCAATTTCAGACCTCAGCTAGAATGATCTTACTTCAGTAAGTTCACTGTAATACTGAGCCATCTTAACGGCGAATCGTCTTATTTGCAGAGTATATAGCTTCCACTAGTTCCTTATGCTCAGTCCACCTACACCTGAATGATAAACTCTTTTGAAGTCTTCTCCAAACCCTGCTGAAATACACTATTATTGCCACCTTTTAGAAACTTTAGTAACATTGTTCATCCTATGTAGCAAATACATAGTTTGTTAAATGTTGTAGCACAAATGAAAAGGATACATTGGAAAATTAGGGGAATAATGTAAAACATCAATGTTGAACGCTGTCCTTACTTAAGACATCAGCAGTGTTTGTATTTTCGGGTTATGGCATTTTATGATTGATAAAGACTTTGTGATTCCAGTGTATATTCTAAAAAGAAATGCTGATTTTTTGAATTCTAGAAAATTAAAACATTAATTTCATTATGATAGAAACTATAGGTCTTTTATGCATGTGGAAGCAAAAAGAAAATAATTCATTTATTTGAGTAATTCTCATTTTAAGTAATTTTTTATGTATGTTGTCTGATGCATAATTTTATTTCTTAGAAAACTGTGAAATACAATAGGTACTTTGTATATGCTTCTGTGCAATAATGGATACTTTAATGTAGTAGAGAGAATAAATGAGTTTCAGCTATGTATAAGTAATTTAATGTAATCCACTGATAAATGCAAGCTAACTGGCAAATCTCAGTTTTATTCTAAATCTTGCTATTTATAAATTCATATTTCAGTATTTTAATCTTTTTAAATGTCTTAAATATATAAGTTCAAAGTCTTATATAGGAATCAGATGATAAAAAGTGTTTTAAACATCTTTATTTTTATCCTACACATGTTCTGATTTTTTTTTCCCCCCAAATAAATAAGCTTCTGATGCCAGAGGTTTTTTTAATTTATTAACAGAGGGATATAGTAATGAGTGTTTCATTGTACTGTTTAGATTTTTCAACTTATTACATTGAAATTTATAAAGTAGAAATGTTTTTAACTAATGAATTTGAAAGCTGAGACTTTCAGAGAACATTTTACAGAAGCAGCAAGGGGAAAAGAAAATTAATTTGTTTAGCATTAATTGGCTAATTCTGTTTATCTCCTACTTGACTATACATTTTAGAATTGTTTATAAAAATTTTTTGAATTCCCATTCTGTACTGTTAAAAATGCTATTCGTTGTTATGCAAAGCTAGATAAGGAAAATGCTGCCTGTAACTGCTGATTAGTCTGTGTCATGGGTGAATAGCTGTCCGTTTTAGTAGTAGCAGGTAGGCAGTGAAATGTCACCTGACAGAAAGGCATATAACTTGCACACACTCGCACAATCACACAAGTGAGAAACCTGCTTTTGAATTCCCATTTTAAAGGACATGTTAATTTAATTTCTTTGGTGAAAATCACATTGTCAATCCCAGCTTTTATTTCAAGTGCCTGTAACTGTCTACTGTCATAGTACTACAGTTGCATAAGAGGACTGGAAAAAGCAGCACTGCTTTTAGAACATAATTGTTCAAGTGATCCGAGTTCAGTACAGGCGGCTGTTGTGTATCTTTGACAATAATAATTGACACCAGAGTAACTTCATAGCTGGATGAGATACTGCCATATCATATTGCTCTTGTTTTATCAGCTTCCACCCCCTAGGAAACTTCTGTGGAAGGTGCTTTGGTGAACAGTTTGCATACCTGTATAAAAATAAATTCTTCTGTGTGCGAGTCTGCAAGTGATGTTTTCCTTTGTTAGTGGACAAGTTTTGGAAGGGAAAACGACTATTAATTCTGTATATACCTTTGAGTATGACACAGTTGAGTACTAAAAATAATCTCTTTTGGCTCGCTTATATCAGCTTTATATCACATGTGAAGAGGTGAATAAGTGCGTGGCACTTTATAAGTAAGTGTCTCTTTGGCATTGCATTATGTAACAATTTGTAAAAAAGCATTTAGAATAATTAGGATAACCAAACAATAGGACTGTTGTATGTGAGTTTTCCCAAATGTTCTTATTCTTGGAATATGTCTTTGGAGGAGTAAGTACTTATGATTTACTTGAACCATGACTTGAAAAGTGATTTTCTGATCTTTGGTTGTCATCTCTAAATTAAACAAGGTCTTAAAAGTGAAGATTGTGCATTCAGAGGACCTGTGATGAGCACTTACTTTGCTAACAAAATTAATTTGTTTATATTTAGGTTACTGTTGTTTACAAAATCACAGCAACAGGTTTTTATTGTAAACATTAAACATGTTTTACTGAATAAAACTGAGGAACGGTGTACTTACAGTTTTTTTATAGCATTGTACCAAGGCACTGCTAAGGAGCACACAGCACTTGTGAAAGTCCTGGAGACTACATAGTCTTTGACACTTTGATGTGGTCTTGAATATAAATCTATACATAAATATCTGTTTACATGCACTTCAAAGGAATCTCTGCATATGTACATGATATCAGCTGTAGAAGTATGTGTTCATTTTAAACGGATTCCATTTTCTAGGATTTCTGAGCATTATAATGTATATGTAACTTCCAAATATTTACTTTTTTTTTCCTTGTACCTTGTTTTGTAACAGGATGACGAAGTAGTACTTCAGTGTGTTGCCAGCATTCACAAAGAACAAAGGAAGTTTTGCTTGGCAGCTGAGGGACTTGGGAATCGCCTGTGCTTTTTGGAACCAACATCAGAAGCTAAAGTAAGAAGTCAAGACTCCCAACTGGTGTAATGAATCAGTGAAACTTAACCTACTTATTATTCACAAATACATTTAACTACAGTTTCTTTAATGTGATGCTAGATGCAGCTTTTGTATGCTTTTCTTTTGTGACTGCAACATGAGATTTCTTGGAGATTCTAAATATACTTTGAGTATACCTATTAACAGTCAAAAGCCACTATTTATCTAAAATAATTCCTGTAACCAAAATACTTCATATTTTCAAGATAAGGTCTCCAGACTATTATTAAGATTTAAGTTCACTAAAAAACATATTCCTATTACTGCTGTAGATTCAAATATCTTGATATACTGGATTGATAATTTTAGAATCATTGTCACCTATTAGTTTCTGGTTTTAAGCTTTGCTTCTGTGTTGATTAATCAGAAAGTTGAGAGTACAGGGAACGGAATTATCAAGTAATTTATAAGCTTTAAAGAAAACTGCCCAATGGAAAAAAGAATCTAGAGAGCTGTGAAGAAAAAATAAAAGAAAACAGAGTAATAAGAGAACTTTGGAGAGGAGATGAAACTTTAGACTCGTGCTAGACCAAAATATTAAAGTGTAAATGCAAACAGAGAAAGACCTTCTCATTCTCTTTGTTTTCTCTGCATCATTTACTTCTCCTTCATATCTGTTTATGTCTTTCCTTCTGATAAATTATTTCTTCTGTTTTTTTTTTTTTTTTTGTTGTTTTTTTTTTAGTAGGGTCTTTGTATCTTTTCTTTTGACATGTTGCTATGTGGTCCTATTTTTATATTATAACCATGCTACCTCCACGGTTTTATTTATACAATATGAGAGGTCCTTGTTCATCTCTAGGGTGGAAAATTATGCTGCTTCTAAATTTGCATTTCTTTGCATTCCAAGAGTTCAGTCAGAGGAATGGTGTGTATTACTGTAGAATGGCATAGATCTGCTTACATTTTGTAAATGTCTTAGCAGCAGATAACATTACAGAAGCTTCTGAAGATTATTTACAATCAAGAAATTCAAAAGACTTTTATGTAACTGTTTTAAAAGAGCTTACAGAGAAGCTTTTTGAACTTCTGGTCTTGACTGAGAACAGTGAAGAATTTTGGAAAAGGGCATGTAAATACATCTGTATGAAGGGAAGTGTAGACAGTTAATCTGGATGATCAGAGACTACAGTACTTGCCAACAACCCTTAGTGATGACACTTGCTTTCATTTAAATTTGAATGAAATTTTGGTTATGAAATAAAAAAGAGGAAACCAAAATGGCACATATCCAGTCGACTAAAATAAAGTTGTTGAATAGGTGTGCTTCTGATTAAATTCTACATGGTAATGTTCTCACTACTATGCTATTGCATATTTTTGTCAGTTAAGGCATCTTTTAAACTAATGTATGCAATTTTTTTCAGATGATAAAAACGTTGAGGAACTAGCAATTGGTGAAGTCATACCACACGTGCAAGATTTGCAGTGCCTTGTGTATTGTTAGAAAGTAGAGGTATATTTAAGGGCTGGCAGGCTAAATTCTAATAACTGAGCGCATAAACATGCTTATAAAATGGAAAATTATTCTTGCCTCTTGTAAAGAATGTAGAGGTCATGATGGATGTTACATGGATGTTACACAGTCATAAGTTCACTGAATGCTGAATGATGATGTGCTCAAGGGATCTAGCATAGTTTTTAGGATTACAATCAAAAGAATCTTACTAGGAGATGGACAGTTATACTATCTCTGCAGTTGTTTGTTTGTTTATTCATTTATTTTCTCTGTGGCGATGCTGCTGAAATACAGGGTACTGTCATTGCATTCAAATTCATATTAATGTCAATAAAATTGAGATTGCTCCAGGAAGTGCTGTGAGAATAATGATTGGAGGAGGTCACAGTCTGTTCAGTTTAAAAAAGAAAAGCTTTCTGCCTGTAAGCTTCCAAAATGGGAATGTTGATAATAGAAGTCCTTTTATTTTACACAGCAGAAGACTGTCCTTCCTTTTACAATGGTATTTTTTACCTGGGATGGATTCCTTATGCTTTTCTGATCCCTGAGAATTACTTTCCACAGCTAGATTTCTTCTTTGTGTTAAGAAGAAATCACATTGAAGAAGATTAAAGGTGTGTTTACCAACAAAAGTCCACAGCAGAAAATCACAGTGTTATCTTCTACTGTCTTCCCCAGTTGATCACTTTACCAAAGCCAAAATCTCTTTGCAGAAGATGTGTAACTCTGGAAAACGGAAGGTAAACAGGAAGTAACTAAACGTATCTGTTCATTCCAGAATGAAAAGGTGTAACTTTAACTTTTTAATCTGAGTTCTCAGTAGTCAGAAGATAGAAGTAGCTAAAAGTAAAGGGAGGCAAGAAAAGAGGACAAAAAATTTCTTGGAACCTTACAGAGATAAAAATGGGGTTTCTATGGCTAGCCATTAGCTAGTTTTGGTAATTTTTATGACATGCTGAAGGGAATAACAACTACAACATATTTCTGTTCGAATTTTAATACAGATTCTTATGCAACTTACCTATTATTTCTTTACAGTAAAAACTATTGCAGTGTTGGTTTGCTAATAATTTATCTTACTGTGACAGGATTTTAAATGCACTTTTTCATTAATTCAATAGTATGAAATTATGTTCATCCTGTTTATGTGCTCCTTTTTGAATTATCAGAAGACATTTGCCTAAATAATGTCTGATATTTAAAATGTAAGGGGAAAAATCTAATTAACTAGAGGTAAAAAAAACCCAAACAAACAAAAGAACCCAAAAAACCTAAATATAAAATAGCAAAATTGTTGAATAATGTGATCTAATTATATTACTTCATTGCTGTTTTCATTGTTTTTAAAGTGATGCTTTAAAAATTGATGTATTTCAAAGCTAATAGTCTAGTGCAGCAATGTTAACTTCTGTTGATAACTAAGAAGAATATACCTCAAAAATAATAGCAATATACTAACATCAATTTTGGTAGCAGAATTGTCAAATAAACTTAAATGCCTGAATAGAATTATAACTAACATAAGATTTCTGTCCTAAGGACAGAATGTAGTGGTTTACAGGTCTGGTAAAAGTAAACCTAGTAGATCAGTACCAGCTGTACCAGCTCATGTCAGTGGTTTTCAGACTGCAGACGAGAAGCTGGGGCCAAAGATGTGATTAGTGAGCATATCACCTACAAGAAATTAATGTTATGATAATGCCTGGAGGAATCCAGAAGACTGGATTCAGAAAAGTGAGGTATCTTCAGTGTTGTGAGTGTGTTGATGGAAATCTGGTAATTCTGCATGAAAGACCTGTAAATAACTTAAATAACTTTTAAAAAAGAGCAGCTGTCAGGGCAGGACTGTCACTTGTTTCTTTAGATTTCCTTTGCAAATTTATGTAGGCTTGCTATATCAACTTTGTATTTTTGTATCTCTTCCTGTATGTATGGACAAGGCTATGCAGAGGTGTGCTGGAAGAACTCCCCAAAACTCTCACTGACTTTGAAGAACTATTTATTCCAAATTCATGCTTTCTTTTATTGTATATCATATCAGCCTATTAATTCTGCTACATAAATTTACTTACAGTGCTTTCCACTTTCACTGGGTACCACTGCACAGAGTCTGGCTCTGTCTTATTTGTACTTTACTGTCATATATTTATATACATTTATGATTCCCCTTGAGACTTTCTTCTTGGACACATCTTACTTTGGACACATCAATATCAAGAAATTTAGAAAAAAAAAATAAATCTGCTGCTCTTGAAGTGGATGTAAATTGTGTGTTTCAAATCCAGCAGACAGATTGATCCAACAATTGAGAGGATATAAAATAGTTAATGTTGTTATATAGCAAGATTCTGAACCTTTGCTATTTAGTGACAGCTATATATATGTTCAGGGTGTTGACCTTATATGTCACATAAGATCATATACCTTCTGTTCTGTTTTGTCAGTGACATTAGAGAACAAATACAATGTTCATGGTGTGATTCTAAAAGACAGGTAAGCAGTAATACGTACTTTTGGATCTGAAGATGTTTTGGTTTACTGTGAGAAATACAACTCTAGGAAAAATTGCACTGACAAGTTATGAAGAATGAATTTATATTATTTTGATAAAGGAATTAGCATGTATCTCAGTAGCAAAAGAGTGAACATTAGGTATGTTTTTTAAAATTAAATACAGGTATGTTCAAACATACTTTTCATCCTGCTCTGCTGATTTTTTTTTACACTTTTTGTTTTTACAGTATGTTCCTCCAGACCTTTGCATCTGTAATTTTGTCCTTGAACAGTCCCTATCCGTCAGAGCCCTTCAAGAAATGCTGGCCAACACAGGGGATAATGCTAGTGATGGGGTAAGTAAATTGACATCAAAGAATATTAAATTTCTGAATATGGATTGTTGTTCTCATTTCTTTCTTATCGCCAGGGTTTTCCAGGAGAGGGGCCTCATGTCATAGCAGCTTCATTTTTCTTAGTTTTCTGGGGCATTATTGCTCAACTACTGTAATCATATCATTTTCTCTTTAGCATTGAGGGGCAGGTGCAATTAGTCTTTTGAAATATTTACAAAAGCCAGAAACATCATCTTCAGAGATCATTTATTACTGTCAGTTCAGACCTAGATACTGAGAAAGGAGTAAGAGAATCCTTGACTGAGTTTGGCTTTTATGAACCTGAGGAGACTATATGAGATGTTTTTTGTCTGAAACATAAATAATTGCCATAAAAGCGTTATTGTATCGCAGTGCTATTTATTAATGGAGAAAGCAAAATAATTTTCTCGTCATGAAAGTGTTCTATCTGATTTCACTGAGCTAAGAGAGTATTTCAGGTATTTGGATTTAGTTTGATTTATCCTCACATGAAATTAACAGCTAGAAATTAAGTCCTGTCAATGAAATGAAGTGACAAATTTAGATCTATTTTAGTTCATATGTAAATATACAATATGTATCTTTGTAGTTGCGTAACCAAATTGTTTCAGTATAATTTCAAGTTATTTAATCTGTGGTAACAAGTAAGAACTGCTGGATAGGAATAATTATTTCAAAATTCTCTTCTTTGGGTTTCTTAATCTTTTACTATATTAGCACAAGCATAGTTACTGGAATGCTTACAATATAGTGTAATGTTGTAACTACGCTTGCATTTCATGTTACTAATGTTTCAATTGAATTATTATTTCAAATCTAAGATATATTAAGAATTACTGAAAATGGACTTCCACACTAGAGTGATCAGGATGCCGAAAAACTTTATTCTACATTATATAGTATTGACCAAATTACTTAAGCACTGTATTCTTCATAGAACTTCTGAGGTATTTGTTTGGCAAAAACGTGATGGTGTTATAAGTAAAAATGAAGCCTAACCCAAACCCCAGATACAGATTTGCCTCTATTTTCAGTGATCTGCATGGACAATAATGATTTTTCAGTGATTGGGTGAACCTCATTGCTGGTGGTGGAGGTGAGACAGACTTAGGTCTCATCTATGCATTAATACTTCTGGAAGTTTTAGAAGTAACACTTGTTGCATCTGTGAATGGCTTTCCAGAGGTAATTTAAGTAAATTGTCTAGTTCTATATCCTTATGTAGAGCTTGTGTTTCTCTCAAAGGAAATAAAATTGACCTATAATCCTCACTCCCATGGTCTCACTCTCAGTTGATTGCTGTTCTGTTATATTCATGTGTGTAAATTTTAGGAATTTAAAATAAAATGTGACATCACCTTTATTTTCTTCTATTCAGTGAACTGAAATCTGAAATAAAAAAAAAAGTACCACCACTTCTTAATTCATGGGGTGAAGTATTATTAGCTAATCAATAATAAGACTTTACGTTTATTTGCTGTGACGGATTCCATATTTGCTTTCTGGCACCATGAAAACCACAAAACTTGTATGAACAAAAATCCTTTGCATTTCACTCTCGCTTAAAGTTAAATTACTTGTAGTCACATGTATGTCTCTTAAACTTGACTTAAGCCTTGGCTTTGTTGTATGCAACCTAAATGAATCAATGTTTACCATACGTGTTAGATTTCTGTTGCCTGGTCAGATCAGCTTGCTATTATTTTCCATGATGCTGGGCTTGAATTGATTTTCCAGCATAGTCCAAAAGCCTGGGTGGAAGACTTACCTTAATTTGCTTGCTTTGACCCTAACCCTCCAATTTTCAGCTGAACTGAATTGAATTTTTGCACTCTTCTAAACCAAATGTGATAAAAACATGGCTTTACTTTTCTTATGAAATTAAATGGCAACTAATTATGGTGCATATAGTCTGCAGAGTTGGATAGTCTGTCAGTTTTCATTTTTATTTTATGTAGAACAAGGAAATTCATATTTTCTCTTGAGCTGAAGTTTGGTTTCTCTCTGGGATTCACACACTGTGCATTCTGTTTCAGTGTTTTCTTCCTTTTTGTAGTACAACCCTAGAAAATAATGTGTGGGAGAAGGGGAATTTTAGTAAATATCTTAGAAGGGTGTTTTATTTACTTGAGGCTAATTTTTTGAATGCCATATCCGTCTATGCAGAAATGATGCATTCAAAATGTGTTATTATTTTTCTAAAGATAAAAAATGTCTGTAGTATCAATTTTTGATAATTTTTTTCTCTTGAATTTTAAATTGCCAATCAGCCTGCAGTCTTTCATTGTTGCAGAGCAATTCACCACTTTAAAATACTCATAAATTGTATCTATTTGTAAATGAGAAGCATTAAAGCACTGCTTAAGCATTTGTTACACAATAGTGAGTCTTGTTTTTTGCAGGAAATCCAAGTGTAACTCTAGCTATGACTGGCTATGAATGCTCCATTCCCAGCAGTGTTTAAGGCAAGGTTGAACAGGGCCTTGAGCAACCTGGTCTAGTGGGAGGCGGCCCTGCCCATGGCTGGGGAATTGGAACTAGATGATCTTAAGGTCCTCTCCAATCCAAGCCATTCTATGATTATATGATTCTGTGACTGCTTATTTTATGCTTTAGATAATAACAAAGGAAACAAATATTTTTTAAAAGTGTTTTTGTTTTTCAAAAAGATAAATGCTAAGATGGTCAAATATATCTCTTAACTTTTAAAATTTTCATTTGAAATCAAGTTGCCAAAGCTTTATATCATCCCAAAAAGTAAATCACTAATGATGGAAATTACTCTTTTTTAAAAAAATTAATGAATTGCTGCAAGCAGCCAAATGGAACTGTGAAGTGAAAGAACTTCTAGACTAAAACTCCTCATGACTTCATGCACATCAGTAAATACTTAATGGCTCAAAGTTAGGATTTGTTTTTATCTGAATTAAAAAAAAACAGGTTGTAATTTAAAGTTATTGACAGAGTGAAACTTTAGTTTTATGTTTTCACAATTTTATAATGCTAAGTAATAATACTGCAGTACCTACTTTTCATTCTATTAAAGACTATTCTTTTTTTTCTTTGTAAGCTTGTTTCTGTTGTACTTAATGCATGGAAATCATATCAGTTCAGTTAGGAGAGAGATACATATTCAGGACATGTAACAGCAAGATATGTAAACCATATTCATATGGAAGTGTGTGTATGCACTCATAGAGGTAGCATTGCTGCTGTCTGGTTTATGCTTATTTAATTCTCTAAGTTAGATGTAGTGCCGCAGGCTAAAATAATGAGACGAATTTTGTATTAAATCTATGTATAGTGGCCATAAGTCTACAAGAGTAGTTTAGGAAAACTACAGACAGTGTCTTAAAACGCCCTAAGGTGTTGTATAGATTGTGAACGCTGTTTGCATAGTAAACTTGGTGGAATAAAGTAATTTCTAATGAGAAATCATCTTTCTTGTTGAGCGAATGTCGTGGTTTAAGCCCAGCCGGCAACTCAGAACCATGCAGCCGCTCACTCAGTCCCCCTCTTCTTCTTCCCCTGCTTCTGGAGTGAAGGGAGGAAGAATCAAAAGAATGTAACTCCCACGGGTTGAGATAAGAACAGTCCAGTAACTAAGGTATAACACAAAACCATTGCTGCTACCACCAATAATAATAATGATAAGGGAAATAACAAGGGAAGAGAATACAACTGCTCACCGCCTGCTGACCAATACCCAGCCTGACCCAAGCAGCGATCTAGCCCTTCGAGGTAACTGCCCACAGTTATATACTGGGCACGACATGCTGCGTTATGGAATACCTCTTTGGCTAGTTTGGGTGAGGTGTCCTGTCTCTGCTTCCTCCTGGCTTCCCCTCCTCCCTAGCAGAGCATGAGACTCAGAAAGTCCTTAGTCAGAGTAAACATTACTTAGCAACAACTAAAAACACTGGTGTTATCAGCATTGTTCCCAGGCTGCAAGTCAAAAGCACAGCACTGCACCAACTACTAAGACTGAGAAAAATGACTGCTACTGCTGAACCCAGGACAGAGAATTATTGCAGATTCATACACTGACCTCATCTGCTATGACAAGGTGACCTGACTGGTTGATGAGGTAAAAGCTGTAGACGTTGTCTATTTGGACCTTAGTAAAGCGTTTTACACTGTCTACCACAGTGTTGTCCTAGAGAAACTGGCTGCTTGTGGCCTGGAGAGATAGATTCTTCACTGGGATAAAAACTGGCTGCATGGTAGAGACCAAAGAGTGGTGATAAATGTGTCACATCTAGTTGCGACTGGTCACTAGTGATGTCCCTCAGGGCTCAGTATTGGGGCCAGTCTTGATTAATATATTTGTTGACGATCTGGATGAGAAGATTGAGTGCAACCTCAGTAAATTTGCAGACAACACCAAATTGGATGGGAGTGCTGATCTGCTTGAGGGTAGTAAGGCTCTGCAGAGGGGTCTGGACAGACTGGATCGATGGACTGAGGTCAACTGTATGAGATTCAACAAGGCAAAGTGCCAGGTCATGCAGTTGGGCCACAGCAACCCCATGCAATGCCACAGGCTTGGGGAAGAGTGGCTGGAAAGCTGCTTGGTGGACCAGGACCCTGGGGAGGCTGATTGACGGCCAGGTGAGCATGAGCCAGCTTGTGCCCAGGCAGTCAAGATGGCCAACAGCATCCCACCCTCTATCAGAAATACTCAAATACTGTGTTCAGTTCTGGACTCTTCATTACAAGAAAGATACTGAGTTACTGAAGCGGGTCCAGAGAAGGGCAACAGAGCTGGTGAAAGGCTTAAAGCACGAGCCTTATGAGGAACGTCTGGAGAAGGCCCAGTAGGGACCTTATAGCTTTCTACAGCTACCTGAAAGGAAGATGGAGTGGAGAGGTGGCTGGTGTCTTCTCCTAAGTAACAAGTGATAGGACAAGAGGCAATAGCCTCAAGCTGTGCCAGGGGAAGTTTAGGTTTGATAGTTAGAAATATTTCTTCACCAAAAGGGTAGTCAGGCATTGGTTCTACCAGTCAATCATTCCATTGGATTGCTTTCTGTATTAAACTTAGTTTGGAAGAGTTCTGCTGTTTCAGATTTTTTTAGAGGAAGAAAGTAGCTTATTAGATTTGGGTTTTTTGTTGTTGTTGGGGTTTGTTGTTGTTTTGTGGTTTTTGGTTGGATTTTTTTTTTTTTCCTAATGAGTCAGCCTTAAAAATACCAGTGATTCACTTAAAAGCTTTCACTAAAAAAAATAGCATGAGGTGCTTTATTGCTCGCTCTCAGTATGCCTATATTTGTTACATATTGAATACATGTAATTTTCTTCTGACAGCCTGTTTGTAATTACAGTTGATTTTGCTGTTAAGGTTTTCCTTGTTGATTAAAAAAGCGTTGTAATTTATGAAAGAAGTACTATATACACTGTTACATAATGTTTTTCTGGTTCTCTTCGCCAAGCAGGGGTAAGTTCCTGCAGAATACATTATTAAAACAATTTTTTAATGGATGACATATTTTGGAGGAGCTTTTGGAATTTTTTTATTTATAGTTTCTAATCAGCCTTTTATGATGATATCTAAAAGTATACTGTGTTCTCTGAATAACCAACAATAACTCTCTTATATTCGTCTCCAGTTTTTTCCAATAATCTAATGCATTGTCTGTGCAGGGCCAAAATTGTTATCGAGGTTTAGAGTTTTTTTAGTTTTCTTCTGGATGTACTGCAAAATTTTACTTGATTATATGGATCATATTGTCAAAGAGAGTATGCATAGTATCCATATAATTCTGAGAAATTTCTCAATAAAATTTACTGTATGTGACATGAAGTTCCAGCATAACCAGGTCCCAAATCCCTATTTGTTAATGTGTTTGCTATTACCTAGAAAAATAGGATATTTATTCTATTGTAGGTGTAATAAAACACCTCTGTTGAATTGCTTTTAGACTTTTATTCTTTGTTTTGACAAATAGCATTTCATTTTTAATCTTTATGATTAAGCATTCTATATGTTGAGCTACAGAATGTGGTAGCTTTCTCAGCTTGATGTCTTCTAAATTGTACTTCTGTAGAACACAAGTTGTATGTAGCATATAAACCTATTGACCTGATTGGTAGTTTAACTGATGTATTGTTCATAGATTGCAAAATCATTTGCCTACACATGTGTAACCATTATCTGAGTTCCTTGAACTGCCCTTTAATTATCTTGGTCCCTTTCACATGAATCCAAGGAAAAGAACTGACCTTAAAGGCAATCCCCTTTAGCAATATATAACACACTAGAGAGACAATCCTTGTTCTAAAGTTATATTTTGGGGAATCAGCTTTCATATTCAACAATTGTCTAAATATACCTGAAACAGTAAGACCATAAAAAAAATGCTTTTTCAAATGAATTAAAAGCTCTTTGTGAAAAGAGTTTCAAGCTATAACATGAGAAGTTAGACATTCTTAAATCAGTGATTTCTGACTTATTATCGGGATTCTGATGTTAGGCCTTTTCTTCTTACTTAAGACATACAAGGTGCAAATGTTATGATCAGGACTGAGAGAAAAAGATTAAGTATAAGATTGCCTAACATAGTATAATTAATATCAACATTAACCATGATATCCATAAATCTGCAAAATTTGGAGATCACATTCCTAAAAAAGTGCTTCATGGATAATCTGGGGGGGGGGGAGGGAATATAAAAAAATAGTTTCAGTGGAAAGTACCACAATAAATCAAGGATTTAATTTCTTGGTCATATTGTTCATTTAAGTTTGAATGGGCTTGTTATTTATAAATAACTGGGAAACAGGATAGTAGATGCAGAAAAAAGCTGAGAGAGGCAGACTTGAAAAGGTATAAAGCTTGTTGTCTGTTGTTCCATAGGTAACATTCTTGTTAAGATTCTTTCCTTGGAATTTATTTTCTTCTGGTCACGAAAAGCAGCTGAAAAGATGGTGTCAAATTCTCTAAAGGAAACATATGGAAAATCTTGTTTTGCCTCTCCCTGATCTAGTAATAAATTTCCATATTTGAAACTAATAACTGTGCTTGGTTGAAATTATGGATGGATTTGCTCTAATTAATCTGGCAAATGCTTAAGATAACATTAATCCTAGCAAGAAGATATCCTTCATATATGCTTAAACTATTATTCTGGGCAATGGGTGCATTTTTCCTCTTTCAGATATCAATTTGTGTATGTATGTATATTTATTTTGCTCCTTTTTTTTTTAATGCCTCTGAGAAGTTTATAAGAAAGGTAAGTAGTATCTTTATTTGAAACTTTTTTTTTTTTTTTTAAATGCTGTGGTTTTTCTTATAGTAAAAATTAGGTCACAATAAGAGTCTTGACCAAGTACAACATTTGTTCCTTTGCCGGCTATTTGGCTAATGCAGTAGCTACTTCATAATTATGATTTTTGTCCAGCATATCCATTTCATAATTTGCTTGGTTATTTGCAATTATTACTTGAACTATAGTAGTTACTTGTGCTATTACATAATTGTGATCATAGTCCACACAGTGCAGTGTTCTGACATTCTCTGTCATGTTCTGTAGGCAGCTCAAGGAGGTGGTCACAGAACCCTGCTGTACGGCCATGCTATACTACTTCGACATTCGTTTAGTGAAATGGTGAGTGAATGAGCACTTGCAGAGAATGAGTAACATGAAATTCAAATAAACATATTTTTATCTAAGTCAGAAATACATAAATTTGGAAGAAAGTTGTTTCTAAGTTCTCTTCTGCACTAGATAAGAAAATAGGTTTTTGTTTCTCAGCGCAATGGAAGTGGCCCTTATATTTTAAATTCAGATTCTTCAATCCATTTCACTCAGAAATGTAGCTAAAAAGCTCATTTAGCCAATGATTATTTCTGTGTCATTAAAGAATGCATTTTAATGATAATTCCATTAGCTAATTGCTGCTATCACAAATTTATTCATTGCATTATGTGTTATTTTTTCCATCATATTTTGTAAGTTGTTTCTTTTAACATCCCATAGTTCCCAGAGACTATGCCCACAAACATGCTATCTTCAGGCTACTTTATATAAATTTTGTTTCACTACATTGTACAACTGGAAATTTTTCACTGTTGTGGACCTTTGACTTACTAGGGCCCATGTAATTATACCTAAGTGAACTTTTTGTGAAGAAAACATATTACTGTAATTCTGTAATAAGATGTTTGCCTGGTCCTCTCTGCTGAGCTGTGTGAAACTTTGGAAAGCAGAAGCTAAACTGCACAGAGAAATACTGCTGAAGAGGAAAAGTGTTTTGATGTTTTAAAGTAAGGAAGAGCTTATATACATTAAGCATCATGCTTAATTAATTTCAAAAAATTGAGCACAGGCTGATTGTAAGAGAGAGCCTTGTGACTCCATGTGAATGTATTGATTTGGCATGTGCGTTAGTGGATACTGTTGGGTTTTTGTTTTCAATGATTTTACTGTTTTGCAGTATTTGACATGTTTAACATCATCAAGATCCCAGACAGATAAACTTGCATTTGATGTGGGACTGCGAGAAAATGCAGCAGGTATGGCAAGTTATTTTTGATGGAAAACGTGTCACACATTTCTGGTTTTAGAAGAGGTGTTGAGATTGATGACACTGTAAGCTTATGAATGTCATGTTTGTGTTCATTAGAGAAAGTGATGACTGTCAATACTGATAACTTTTGATAATTTAACAGGGGAAGTTCAGGCTAGATAGAAGGAAAAAGTTCTTTACTGTGAGGGTGGTGAGGCAC
>JANHGB010068477.1:0-60407 GCA_026283785.1 Coracopsis vasa
TAAGATGTTCTGTAAGAGCAGAAATGAGAATATTGAATTAGAAGTCCCTGAATCATATAGGAAACTATTTTAAGACTGACTAGCTTGCCTTCCTTGTATAGCGTCTTTTACCACATGACTTTCTGTATACAGAGTTTTCAGGAACTGGTATGGCATAGGCAGTACTTATATAGGAGAAATTCTGTGTTATAAAAGTACTGTGTCAGAGAAGGAACACAAAATGTGTGCAAGCAGAACTCCAAAACATTATCACCATAATAGTGAGCCCAGGTTAACGGTGGTGGTTAAGAGGTGGGGGGAGGCAATCTCTCTGAATCTAAGAAGCCTATTTTCTCAGTAAAACAGGAAAACAATCAAAGCAATTTTTTTCATTGCTATTATTCTTTCAAAATAAAGCAGAAGCTTCAATTTCCAAGGAACCATGTACAGTTGAAGGGTTTGTCTGCTTTGCTGCATACCATCAAATCCAAACATAAATAGATATTAGCATTCTTATAATACACCCTCAAAGGTAATTCCACTAAAATTAAATTCAGGACTTCTCCAAAATCCTTGTGATTGATCTTAGAGGCTTACACACATTTTTCTTAATGGAGGAATGTAATTAAAGTCACAGTTCTATGGATAAGCAAGTGAATATCACGCAGAAATAAGCCCTAAATGTTTTCCACTTTCTCTAGAATCTCTATCTTGCCTAGAAGAAAAGTCATAGGCAGATTTTCAATATATACCTCTCATTATCAGAAAACGCACCATATTCTTGAAAGATCATAGACTAGAAGTGCATCTTGGAATGCACAGTTTCTTTTTAAAAAAGAGCCAATCCATTTTCCAAAAATAAACCCATTGCTTGAGTATTTCTTTTCACAGCACCAAAACTGGGGGAAGACCTAAGCAAAATTGCTCATTACCATAAGACTCAAAGCAATGCTTTGAGGAATACCTGCCAACTTATCCCGTTAGCAAAGATTCATGGGGCTCCTCCTCAGGTGACAATGCAGCACTTCACGGATCTGTACCAACTAGATCTGTCCACAAACGATTTCTCCTGAATTATTATGTTTACTGAATTATTCAAATCTGAACTATTTTCAGAGCAGTTAAATAAAAAATTGTCCTGGGTTCAGCAGTAGCAGTCATTTTTCTCCTTCTTAGTAGCTGGTGCAGTGCTGTGTTTTCGACTTTAGTCTGAGAACAGTGCTGATAACACACCACTGTTTTAGTTGTTGCTCAGTAGCACTTATCCTGGTCAAGGACTTTTCAGTTTCTCATGCTCTGCCAGTGAGGAGGGACATGGAAAGCCAGGAGGAAGCAGAGACAGGACACCTGACCCAAACTAGCCAAAGGGGTATTCTGTACTCACAGCACATTGAAAAACAATATAAACCAGTAACACAGTTTTTGTAGTAAAGAACTTTTACTAAACTTTTGCCTTATCTTACACACAGCTATCTGTTACTGCTTCTACTTCCTAGACATCTTTTTAGTCTTATATAAAATTTTCTCTCAGCTATATGTTTCCTTTTAATAAAATAGATTCTACGTAAAGTCATAAAACACTGAAATTATTTCAAGTTTCAATAACCACTTTGTGCAGCAGAGATGCAGGGAATAGACTCTTGTGCCGCTTACTGGTATAAGAAGTTAAATTTAAGCAGAATTTCAGTATTTGTTTAGACTGTTTTATGATGAAGACAGAGCTTTGCCTGATCATAAATTCAATTAAATAGTGATGGTTACGTGCCAGGATAAGGGATCCAGCAGCTTAGTTCGTAATACTCTGATACATATTAAAAATACTTATTGCAATAATTTTATTATACCTCTCAGTCTAGGAAATGTTACCTTCTTCTTAATATTGCTGTTCTGTTCATTTTAATTAGAGCATGGACCTGCTGATAGACATAGAAAATGCCTATTTATTACTCAAAACAAATAATCTAAATTATGTCTAATATAACTCTAGTCAATAACTGCTCCTTAAACCAAGAAGGGGCACTGATTGATACTTTTATCTCAATGGTAATTTTAACTTGAACCATTCATTTCAAGTTGACCAACATAAGTATCACTTATGAAATTATTTGAAACATTTGTTATCTAAAAAGTATAAGCTAAATTTCCATACTTTACATACAGTTCCACAATTACATGAATCTGAAGGCAGTTATATCCATATAGTTACTCTTATGTTCTCAAATACAAATTATTCCTTTTAATCTCAGCATCTAACTGTACTTAAATCACCTGAATGGAGGACTGGATAGACACACTGTTACTTGGTAAACAGATATCATGCACCAACAACCTGAGAATTTGCTTTGACAAAGTAATTTCTCTCATTTTCCCCCCAAAAAGGTTTTAAACATGAACTTTTGCAAGGTGCTAGACCCTCACACTAGAGACTGTGAGATTCTGCCACTTCATAGTCCTCTATTTAGTATCTTCTTAAAAAGAGAGAATCAAAATAAGTGAGACTTATCTTCTACCTGCAAAATTAAGAAAACAATACTTTTTGCACTATTTACTTGTCTACAGTATATAGCTAGATGAGAACACTCTTGTAGGCAGACTCTTTCCTACCATAACTTTCCTGAGTGCCAATCAAGTCAGTAAGACATTTAGACCAGCACGGTGCTGCTTCGTTTTAGTTTCAGCCCTGCTCCTTGTACCCTTTGCTAATATGCTTCACAATAGTCTGCACATCTATCTGGGACCATGTGTCATGGACGAACCTGGTTATCACACACTTCGTAAACCACAGTTTGAGTGCATGCCTTCAGGCTATAGCAAATTCGAGGTAGTACAACTAAGATTATCGTGTTCCTTTCCATGGTCAGATGCATTAATATACAAATAATTAAAAATATAATAATAACAAAAAAAGCATATGCCTTGCTGTTCTTTATACTATTTTGTCCCAAAGTAACTCATATAGCTAATCATCTCACCACAAAGCCTGCAACAGCAACATCACTATGTACATTAATCTTATTGATCAAGATTTTACATGTGTCATTTTGCATGTGCAAAGCCTGAGGAGGAAGGCCCAGCTCAAACCTCTTTTGCGTATCATGCAGAGCTTACTGGTGTTATATGGTTCCATCTGTGTAGAAATAAAAGTAAATGAACATGAAAAATTTCATTTCCCCCTTATTTGCTTGACATACAGTCACTGTCTTTTCATAGGTAAAATATCAAGAGAAAAATATTGTTGCCGTAACAACCATGTTAAATAATATTGAGGTAAAAAGTCCTTCACAAATGTTTTCAAGCGATAAGCTAATTTAAATATGTTCACACAGAGCACTTGAAAAATAAAATAAGATATACTGGAATATGAGCATAAAACTACAGAAGTGTTACCATAGTAACCCATGTTGTAAAGTACTATTCATGCAGTATGTTCCTGAACAGATAAATCAGCTTCATTAATAGTAAGTAAGGTACATCTTTGCAAGAAGTTAGTAGACTAAGTAATGTTACAGACTTTGTAGACACACTTTTGTCATTACATCTGTGTCTGGAACAACACTTCAAAATAAACAAAAATTAGCAAGGTCCTGAATATATCCAAAGAACAGCAGCTGTGTTTAAAACCACAAAGATTTGTACTAACCCTGTGATTAAGTAATAAAACCCCAGAAAATGAAGAATATGGCTTACAATATTTTTAATAGGTTGAACTGAATCTAGAACAGACATGATACATTTTAGGAAATTTATTTCGTTCCCCAAAATGATCTAATGCAATCATTAATTTCTTAATTCCAATGGTTAATTGCAATGATTTATCAGTCCGAGATTTATATTTTCTCTTTGATTCATCAACCAAATTGTATTTCAGGAGTTTCCTGTGCAGAATGGCAACAGCAGAACCAACTAGTTTTGTTGTCTTCATTTCCCTTGGGAAAGAACAATTAATTTTCAAATTGAAATATCCCTGATATCCAGAATTTCTCCTCAAGAGAAGCCACCCAGGACTTCTTAAAATAGATGATACAGTATGATAGGGTTCTGCACTATCCTTGTAAAGTAAATATTAAAGAAGGTAACAGCTGCTTGATATCAGGCTCACATCCATTTTAGACAAATACGTAAGCAGCTTTTAAGAATGCTCCCCAGCAGTTCATCCTGAAATGTTTGAAAGAGTTCCCAGGTACACCATACTTTTGTAATGTCACATTAAAAAAGTGCATGTATTAAAACTTTCCTCAGTCTAACTGATGTTATTAATTTTAGACAACTTAGACAAATGAGAAAGATGTGCTTACTTTAAATCTGACTACTTTGCAAGCTGAGACATAAAAATTAGTTAATACTCATATGAAGATCATACATAAAACTGTCCTAAATTCTATCAAACAGATTTTAAGTCTATCATTAGTAGCCACAAATAAATATATAAGAACTCAACAATAAATTGAATCTACCTATAGAAATTGGGAGCAATGCTGTAATAATTAATGACATATCTTCTGACTCCCACAGCAGTCCCTGCGTGTCTGCCTGGGACCATCTATCATGGATAAACTAGGTTAATACACGCTTACTAAATCACAGTTTGAGTGCATGCCTTCAGGCTATAGCAAGTTCAAATCAGTACAATTAAGATTACCTTGTTACTTTCCATGGTCAGATGTATTAACATAATTTTTTTTTTTTTTTTTTTTTAACCAAAACCCAAGCAAAAATCCTCAATACATCCCAATGTATTAAATTACTGAAGTCACAAAAAGCATGGATATGGGGAGTTTTGTGTCATGTTTCAAAAAAGTATGTCCAGAATTGATCTCTGAGACCTTAATGAAAACATGACACACTGGTGGATTTATCTCTATCGCTCTCAGATAATCCAGTAATTATCAATACTGTATTTTATATGTTTGTCCAAGACATATTTACAAAAGCAATGAAATATATTTGGAAGCTAACCATATATAACATATATACTACTAATGGAAAAATAATCATTCCCCATAACACTGTTAATTTTAGATTAACTAATAGTAGCACAATTCCAGAATAACATTGATGTGATGATTCGGGTAGACAGCAGGAAGAGTGCAATGCAGCACAAACAGAAATACAAAAATTAATATATTCAAATAATGCACAGAATTTTATTATAAAGCTGACATTTTTAAGTCTCAATATCTATTATAGTTGATTGATATACTGTTGACAAACCCTTAAAAATTTGGTTTTGCCTTAAATATTAATTATAATAAGAAAACACATCTAAGCATCATCAGTTTGATAAGCCAACATTCTCATCTAGCTAAATACTACTGTCATTCTGAACAGCGTCTATGAATTTATTATACAGTTAGCTGGAGTTCTATTTATTGAATGCATGTGTGAAACTACATATATGCATCTTGATGTAGAATATGAACACTTGCATCTATTTCAGTGATTGCTATGTTTCAGGTATTTTGTTTCTCTTCAACAATGCCCAAAGTACTGCATGAGAAATTAGAACTTGAGGTTTATGAATATTAAAACGACCCAAAAAGGTAGGTTCTTACAAAACCAGTTATTGTTCTAAAAGACAGTCAGTAAATTATTCCTTTAATAAAAATGTCAGTGTTTACATAGGACAGATAGGAAAATCAGAAAATCAATTAGATGTTCTTGTTCTCTCCCTCTGCTGGCTCTGCAATGACAACTGAGCGTTTGTGGAACTGCTTGTGGTATAAGTGATGATCCTGATATACAAACAAGAAATAAACAGGCAATGTCCCAGTGATCACTATCCAACGACATTAAACTAAAAGACAAAGAGACCATGGAGAATAAAGACATAAGGGCATAAGATGTGGAATAAGGGGGAGCTTTTTGACTGACTAAACATAAATACATAAAATTTAACTTATATTCAAATAATATTAAACCAATATGTTAAAATTATATTCAAATTATAATCAAATGATATTCAATCCCCTCTGAAAAAAATAAATCAGAAACTCAAAAATATATCCCACACAGATAAACCTTTTAATACACAGAGATGACACAACCAAAATAAATGGTGTGAGGAGAAATATTAAAAGCAAAAGTGTAGGGTGGATAAAAATTTTATTATTGAAATATATTAACTGTGTACTAAAGTAATAAAAAATGTGATTTACCCTTTCTGTAACAGTGTTGTCTTTTCTCTATGACTTCAAAACTGATTCACCTTCAAAACTGATAGAATTTTTAAATTTTTATTTCAATTTCTTCTGTAAGAAGAAGAAAAAACAATTTTATTTCCACAGAAAATAAAAAGAAAACTAGGGCACTATAATAAAGGGTTTATGAAATGTATGTAATCCACCCCCTCTTTTCTGATTTATCCTAACTTATTTTTCTCTATGGAGCTTTTGAAAAGATACCTCTGTATTTTTCAGACTTGGAAGCCAAATTGATTAAACTTCAAAACAGAAAAGCTATCATTATTACAGCTTTCAATTCATGTTTTATCCACCACAGGTGTATGCTATGAAATTTCATTTTGTAAATACACTGCTAGGATTTAATGTGCAATAATTCATAAACATGAGCAGCTAGGTGAGAAAAAGATTTATCTCAAGATAAGCAGACAAGGTCTTAGGGTCAGGAGAGAAAAGGAAGATGTAGGGAGAAGATGAAATGTGAAATAGTGCAAATTAAAAAGCAAAGCAAACGTCACATCATGGATTCAAGAGTTTCTGTACCAGGTCAATCTTCTCAAACAATCTAAGAAGCGTTTAATTGAAAATTACTGGAATAATCATGGAAGTTTAAAAGCTTAGTGGAAAACTCAGTTTATACTTTCCATGGAATCAGGAGAGGACTACACTTTGCCAGATCAGATCGTAGCTTTTTAATGAATGAGTCAGAGGGAGGCTCCCCATGATTTCCTTGTCCATCACATGTCACCATGCACATCTCTGCTGCAATTCCTGAACTTCTGGACTCCCAGGTCAGTCAAATTTAGTCAAAAGTTTGGTAACTTTAAATTTAATTTAAATTTAATAAACTTAAGTTTATTCTTTTCAACTGACCAGATTTTAGGATTTGATAATCCTTTGGGAGCAGTGAGCACAGATTTCATACCTGCATTATTTCCATTGAGTGTGAAGAAATTCACACCACATGCAAAAGTGCATTTGACTTAGATTTTATTTTTTTTTTTAATTACCACTTGAATTGCATTTCAGTCATACTTCAAGGCCCAAACGCACTGGATATCATATTCTACTGAATACCGTGCAAATATAAAATGAGAAAAAATCCCTAAGTTTTTTTTCTTAACAGATCAGGCTGTAAACCTTTGAAAATATAAATCATGACAGAACAAGTGAAATAATTTGCCCAAGGTCACAAAAGGCCTTTTTAAAATTCACCCCATGGGACACCAGTATAATGCCATCCTTTTGCAAGTGCAAATATTTGATATCTTAGCACTTTTTGCATTAAAAAAAAAATAATTGGAAAATAATGCTTCTGGTTTTGTACTGCCCTCAAATGAACCACAGTATTCTTTGATAATAAGGATATTAACTGTCTAAAGAGCTGAAGAAAATGGCATTAAGTCCAGAGCAATTTTTTTCTTTCCCTGTGTAAACTTTAATTAGCAGGTGCAGCCTGGTTCTTTTTAATGGCATCTTTAATGTTCTTCAGTATTATTGCTTTGTGCTGTAATATTATTTCTGTTTAAGTTTCTGCTGTGAGCAGGAATAAGTTTTTATAGCTACACTTTTGCACTACATACATCTAATAAATGTTTACAAAGGGTCTCACGACAGGGAAAAATAACGAGAAGTTTAGTCAATGAAATTACGAAGAGTTGCGATAGAAAGATTTGATTGACTGTGATTTCATTTAAAAATAACTCTATTTGATGAAAGAAAGAGCTAATATAGCTGCTGGGTTGGGTCCAAATTCAGCCTTTCACTGAAGTCTTTCCAGTGATTTCTCTGTGGATATTTCACACGTTTTGTGGACCTACATTATAGGAAAATTGGTTTGCAGAAACTGTGAGAAATTATATATAGATTTGCTGTACTAAGTTACTAAGATTTCAGAAGATTCAGCTTCTGCAACAAGATGCTGTAAAGTAGAACTGTCAAAACAGCAACCACCTTTTTTCTTACATTAATAAGAAAAATGTGCTATTTGAAAGTCTATTATTTCCACCAGCTGAAAGGTCATTCCACTCACTGAACAGATTTCAAATTAAATTTACCACTGATAATTCCTTTATAACACTCCCATATGCTGTATCATTTATTCCAAGGTAAACGTAAAATGTGTGATAAATTACACTTTAAAAATCATCCTTAGAAATATTCTAGAAGAATTAACTTTTCAAGAAATAGCATGCAGTGAGTGAACAGTGATAAGTGTCTATTTGTCATAGTAAACATCTTACAGATGTTTATAAATCAGTATTGGAATAAAGTAATTCCATGTAGGCCACACGTATTTCCTTGACATCTACATGACTGTATCCTCAATAACTAGAAGTCAGCACAGACCGTTTATATGGTCATGAATGTTATAAATAAGACTGAGCAGGATAAGAGTATATTCCTATGTGTCATAGTTTAACCCCAGCAGGCAAATAAGCACCACACAGCTGCTCACTCCACTTCCATCCTGCAGCAGGCTGGGGGAGAGAACTGGAAAAGTAAACTGAGAAAACTCATGGCTGAGATAAATCTCAGTTCATAAACCAAGCATGATGTCAAAGGATACAGAATATCCCTTTGGCTGGCTTGTGTCAGCTATCCTGGCTGTGTCACCTCCCAACTTCTTATGCCCCTCTAGCCTTCTTGCTGGCTGGGTTTAAGCTGAAAAGTCCATCACTTACTATACTAACACTGCTTAATAATAACTGAAAACAGTAGTGTGTTATCAATACTATTCTCATCCTAAATCCAAACCACAGCAGTGTACCAGCTACTAGAAAGGAAACTCACTCTGTCCCAGCCGAAACAAAGACACTATGAAATCTCACCATTTGTTTTGGAACCAGAAAAACAGTTACATTCTCACTTGCAATATTCAGGTGACCTTCAGGAGATCAAGTACATAATTATGTAGCTGCAGTGAATTAAGGACAATTCTTCTAATTTACTGTCAACAACAGAGGGTGAGTATCACTGATTTCAAATACTGGGATAAAACATGACTGTTTTGTTAACTTCAGTAACTGTTAATGGCTGGTTGAAAACATTTTCACTTAAAGGATATTCTAAATACCTTAACAGAAAAATGCTAGTTTCAACAGTGTAAATCTTTTCCTGAAAAATTGTTCGCTTTTTAAAAGAAATGTCACCATTTAATAAAACCCAATAATTTCCCTAAAATACAATTACAAAAACACTGTTACAATACTACATGTAATTCCTCTCATCTCTACCCAGAGAATCTAGTGAGACATGATTTACAGCCTATGGTTTATCTCAATAGCTAGAGATTCCTGTGTCGCACTGCACTAAAAAAGAGAGATATACATTATACATGTGTGCTTCCAACAAAGAAGTCCTAGAAGTCACAAAACCTGGGGGACAATAGCATGTCTGAATTATAAACATTTTCTAGTATTACTACCGATT
This sequence comes from Coracopsis vasa, assembly GCA_026283785.1. Lineage (NCBI taxonomy): Eukaryota > Metazoa > Chordata > Aves > Psittaciformes > Psittacidae > Coracopsis > Coracopsis vasa. The sequence continues at coordinate 9,591 of JANHGB010068477.1, forward strand.
TTTGGCTAAAAACACTTTCTATCTTCACAAAAAAAAAGTGTATATGGAGGGGTGTAGGGCAACAGCATACTCTAACAAAGGACATAAGCAGCTCTACATCACAAAGGTGATATATAGGTATAAGACAGTTAGAGATGTGCATAATTAAATCTAATGTTTCAAGAAAATACAGTAATAGTAGGAAAGACTTTCATAAACTATCCAGAACAAACACTATGGTTTGTAGCTTACACAGTACCAGTTACTCTATCAGTGAAATAATGAAATAATCAATGATGTGGAATGTATTTCAAAGAGGAAGGAGGAATACAGACAGAAAACCCCTTTTCTCTAAGCTAATATCACATGTTGACTAAATTTCAATCTAATGAGATATAATCATTAGCTGTAACAAGTTTCTCAGATGTTGCTGGCTCTCGTTACCTATGAGACAATCATTGCATGCCATGCTCTTCAACAGCTAAATTCCTTTAACTGGCCTCATCTCAATAACACCAATATTTACACAGTAAGAATCAGTTTACCAGATCCTTTCATAAAAGACATATCTAAGCAATTTTCTTCAAAATTTTATATTAGAATCCACTGCTATTTTATGTAATAAATATGTCATGAGTTTGTCTATCTTTGCAGCAGTTCCTTTTAGACTACGCTCAAAATCCTTTTATTTGCATTCACTGTAGAATAATCTGCAGTTAACAGACCTATTAAAAAAAAAAAAAATCATAGAGTAGTACCAAAAAAGAAAATGAACCTACCACAGAAGAAAAATCCATGAAAACAAGTCTTTCATAGGAAGAAACATATAACACTACTACAGAACACAACATTCCTAGCTGCTGCTTCTCACCTATTTCCCACCCAAATGAAATCTTTCAGTATTATTTAATAGGCCAAAATGATACAGGAAAGAAACAGGTTTTTAACAGCATCCTCCAAAAATGTATTAAAACCAGATACGTGAATGTGATTTAAACTTTTCACCAGGAAAACCATGACAGAACTAACTTTATTCTATACGCTGATGATAAGAGAACATAGTAATACAATACCTCCTTTAATTAAACACAAAACTTTTTATCACAAGATAATGTTTCTCTTCTATGGATGAACATACAAGTAAGTAGGACCACTATTAAAACATTTGGTCCCCAAAAATCTTTCTCCATCTTCGGTATATATGCTTCATTCCACAATGGACTCAATATTTGTCCCTATTCCCTCCAAACAGACTTAAATGTTTGTTCTTCCCCCACCGTGACCAACAGAAGCAAATATTTTACTTCTCAATCCTTTTTATTGGAAAAAGAAACTAATCTTCTTTCCTGTTAAAAAGCTGAAGCATGAGTTGCTTCCCCTGTTTTTCCCAGCAAATACAAATTGTAAACCACAGAACCTAAAATCTACTTATATTTTGCATGTGAATTCTGCCTGCAACCCATAAAAACTGGCTGTGAAGTCAAAGAGGATTTTACAGGCTGAGAACCTGAGGCACAAATCATTTTTTGTCAAATGTTTTGTGCATCTGTGTAACCTTATTTATTCTTCTTTTGCATTAGTCTTGCAAATGATTTCTAATGGGCTATAAAATGAAATTTGTTAACATGTAGAGATTAATTTGCTTAGCGATTAGAACACAGTGGCAGATATCTAAGAGTCGTAAATAAAGTGCAAAATGTACCTATCATTAAAAAATTATTTAATGAAGGAATATGTCAAAATGAGGACTGAATGTGATGAGAGTGAAAGAATGGGCTGTATCTACACTGCAACTACCACCTAGAATGGTGGGAATTTCAGATCACTACTCTGCCTTAACTCAGTCTCTCTTTCCCCGACATTTTCTGTGTAAGCTAATACATCAATTACTGTTTCACCTACCATTCTAGTAACATTCATATACAGTGTAATGCTCTGTCAGGTTTTTTTGTACTGCATCTGTACATTTGATTGTTATTTCAAATACTGGAAAAATAATCATATGCCGTTTGGTTACACATGCAGTCTTCTGCATACCTGCATCATCGAGACCTGTTTATAGCTTTCTCATTTGCTGAATTAAAGCATACAAACTAATAGAATAGCTTATGGTAATATATTCTTTAAGTAACAATAAGCCAAACTAATAACAATCTATCTCTTGCTGAAAATTTTGGTTTTGCCCTTTTTTACAAATTTGTAAAACATGCTTACATTAAGAAAATGCGAACAAACAATGCTATTAATACTGTCCATTTTCATATTCTTAACTTTTAAACGTAGTACAAGATATTTTAAATAGTAACCATTACATTTTCAAAAGAGGAGATCAGCTCAAGTAGAATATTAAAAACAAATATTGCTAACTTGACGGCATTTATGACCATTTCAGTGATCATCTGTCATTTCAGTTCATTTCTCCAAGAAGTCTTTTAGTGTTCACAAATTCCAAATGACCTTTCTAGTAATTTCTTACTGTGCAGCTGCCTTGTAACAACAGATAATTTACAAAATGGCAGAACAGACACTTTCCTTTTCTATAGTATGATAAGCAAATATTTCTAATTAAAGATAGAATGCTGACCTGAACATTTTGCTGTATTTAAAGAGCTGTAGCAGTAAAGACATAATAAATAAAAAGCTCATTATGGTATAAAACTTTTTTGAACGATTTCTATTTGTTTGAAGAATAGCTAACTTGGCTATCGCTATGAACAGCTGTTTTGAACTAACGATTTGCAGAATGCAGACAGGTTAGTTAGCAAAAAAATACCACTGAAATTGAAAACACAGCATTACTGGAATCTAGTAACAACTAGATGTGTAGTTTCTCACACACATACAACAATAAGAATAGCTGTACTCTATGAAACCATTATTAAAATAAGGACACAATGCAAACAAGTGCCTCAGTGTAGGCATGAATAAATAATATGGAGGTAAATGTACAAGTTACAACTTAAATACCTTCAATGAAAGTAATTAACTTTGTATGACAAAAAGGCATATAAAATTGCTTGTGACAAACATCTCCAATGCCATCTGCTTTAAGTACATATGCTAGAATAAACTGTTAAGCACATAGTTTAACTACTTGGTATTACTGAAATCCCATTCTTGACCCTGCATCTATTTTCCTTTAAATATATTACTGACACAAGGAAAGAAAACAGTGATCTATCCTGGGTAAAAGCGTGTCTCAGCCGTACTGACTGAAGTCTGCTAGGGTAAAGAGATGTAATTTTATTGAGATAAATGGAGCTGAACCAATTTTCAGCTTCACTGAGGTTTATGGAGCTGAGGAAAGAATGTATCACTTGTTTTGTAAAAGGATAGAACAATTTACTAAAAAGGCAGGAGAATTTAGTAAAAAGGCTTCATGTGAAATTTCACTGTATCCAGATCTCAGAGATGCAGCAGAATCATTTATTTCCTGAGTATTCTGTGAAGAGCTGGCAATGTAAGACTAAGCACAGGGTTACTCTGAGTTACAAACGCTGCTTGGTTGCTCCTCTTAGTTGATTTTGATTTAGAAGAGCTAGGCTACAGATTTAAATTCTTTGCAGGAATTCTTTGGGATTCTGAAATAAACCTATCAGTACTACAAGTTGAAAAGAGCATCCTTGTGGAACATGAAGAGGTTCCTAAACTAACTGATTAACATTCAGAGAAAATTAATTGCCTTGCTGCCTTGCATACTTATAAAGAGGTATCATTAGCCCAATACTTGTTTTCATGACTTGCGTAAAACACACTTCTCTCTTAGTCAAAGCATATGTTTAGTGATAGAAAAAGGCAAAGCATATATGCTACACACACACGTAATTCAAATTATTCACTAAACAAATAATGAAACTTGAAGGTATTATCAGCTCTCATTTCTCTGCCAGAGTAGTAGGTCGGTACAAATCTTGTTTATGTTGGAATGGTTATGAAAGTAAAACTCATTTGAAATATAAAAATGGAATTGGCTTCTTTGAATAATGAAAAATGCTTTATATGTATTCAGAAGTCTTTGGTCAAGCTACACCCTCAAGTAGTTTATTCTGTGTTTGTTCCTTCCCTCTCATTGTCATTTTCTGTCCCACTTCTTGTAATCAGAATTCTAAACTAAAAGAAAAATAAAAAGTTATTTCAAGATAATAATGCAAAACCAGTATGATTTCAGAGTTGTGCACATGTGCACAAGTGATGTAAATATGCACATGTGCAAGTTGAACACTTTTTTACCAAATGTTGTGGGTTTTGATGTCCTCTTCAGATGGGAAGAAGAAGTTTCAAGCCCTTGCCCTTTCTCAGTTCCTTGTAAAACCAGAGGCATTAAGTGAGAGATTATGAACATTTCTAACAGCTCCCTAGAGAGCACATGCTAAAGATTAGTGGCATCTTCTTTTGCACTCAATTATAGATTTTAGTTAGGAGAGATTTTGAATGAGCTCTTTAAGAACTTAAGACCAAAGTTTTAGGGGGCAATTCTGGGAAGTACAGATACAACTGTAAATCTGTGCTACTCCTACCTCCTTTGAATTTAGAACTACATGGTTAACAGAATAGTAAATTCCTTTACAAAGGAATTATTCTTTTAAATGGAATTCTTTTCACTTAAAATTGTTAGACACATAACAAGAACCCCTATCTGAAAAATACGGTTTCAGAATAATATATTTAACTAAAATTTAAAAAAGGGCAGGTAATTCCCCTTCCCTTATGAAAACAAAATTTAAATGGCGACGTAGCAGTTACTCAAACTGAGTACCTGAGGCATGTTACGATGATTGCCAACAGTGCAATTTTATATATTTTTTTTACAAATTTGTAACTCTAATAGCATCAGCTTTCTGCCAACCACAGTAATTAGGGAATTTGTCAATGGCCATCCTGTTATTCTTCTTGATAACAAAATTAAACATCAACCAAACTTTAATGTTCTATTTTTACCCGCAGAACAGTACATAAACATGGGGACCATACTACTAAAAGCCTCATAGTGCTTAATAAATGGATCTCATCAACCAAAATTATCTACCTAAATACCTAAATACAGATGTCCATGATTAACAGTTCAGGGAAATACATATGACAATCTTAAAGTAACCTGAAGGTTTGTTATTAATCCTTAAGTTACAGAATAGCTAGAAGTGACATAGAACATCTAGAAGCAAATCCTCCAAGAATTCATAGACTACTGGTGACTTTAAATGAGACCACATATAGTGTCAAAATGCCCAGTAAGGGACCATAAATGTAGGACAAACACAACATTCTTTGGGATTATGCTGTATGCATTGTTACTTTTTTAAGGCTAAGTGAAAACAGAAGAAAGAGATCACAATATTCCATCATATTCCACATATGAGGTATTCTGAAAAAGCATATTCTGAGATGGTTTCATCTTCCCTATTTCTGGGTGATCCATACCCTGAAAGCTATTTCCAACTCCACTGAAAGAGCAAGGACCATTCCAGGTAAAGAAGGTGAAAGCCACAAAACCTGAACCTTCCTCCTCTAAAGTGGTTATTTGCTGAGTAACATACCTGTCACTGAAATCCTATATTAACCAGATTAATGAATTCTATCATATCTGCATCATAAATGCAGACTGTACATATGTGCAAACATACATTTTTAGTTGTGTAAATATGATTTATAATGGAAAAGACAAAAATAAGAGCCACATGAAAATTCTGGTGCTCTCTGCTTAGGAAGTGAGCTAACCTGAAGCTGTGCTATGGAAATGCAGCTTAAAGAATAGTGTGCATATTTGGGGCTAGGATTCTTTGCTAAGATCATTTTCAAGTATATTTGGCTCTGGATAAATGAGCTACATAGAGCTCTAATTCAGTCTTTATGTGTATGCGGAATACACTACTTTAGTTACCACCCACATTATTTTCAGCTAATTCAACAGCTTACAAACCATCCTTCCTCTTTTAATGTATTCTAAAGTATGTTTAAGGATCTTAAAATACAAATCAAATCTCTTCAGAGTGCAATAAAAGCACAATAAAACAGTTCTAACATATAATCAAATACAATAACCACATATTTAAAGGTGGAAAATGAACTCCTATACCACTTGCAAAACTCAGCTATGTCCAATATTTCAGAACAACAACAACAAAAAAATCTGCAGTCTGAATTCAACCCATTCACATACACAATTTCCACTTCTTTGTTTCTAAAATATACACAACTAAAAAGGAATGAGACAGAAACTTCAGAATAACAAGAAATTTCTTCTTATTCTTCTCAGGCTACTACTATAACTATGTATTCTCATGAATTTATTCATTATCATTTAGAAATATAAAGAGATATTCAGTAGGTGGGCTGTGCTTGTCTAAGACACATCTAATTCTTAGACTAGATAAAAGCTTTGTAAACAACTCAGACCCCATAAACAATAGTTTTAATTCAACTTTTTTTATCACACACTTCTCATACAAAATTACTTCAACAAAGCATGAAAACACAAACTATTTATCCAGAAAAAAAGCCCCAACTTTATGTCCACTTGATTGGGATGTTAAAATATCATACTGTATGTCTATGAATGACTATTAATAAACACATCAAGATACTTTCACTTGGATAACATGTTCTAATGACAGGCGAGAAATTCTGCTGTTGGGTGGAACACTGACTATTTCTCTGGTGGCTTTTCTGCATAACAACATAAAAGCATTCTGTGAAGGGCATTCTCCTTTGAATTTCTACAAATATTCAGAGACAAAGGATATATAAATAAAATTAGGGCATTTAAAAGAAAATAATTATTTTCAGTGTACAAAGTATGGGCAAATGACAGAATTTAGAGAGTAGAAAGATAGTTTTACTCTTCAAAAAATTTTTTTCTTTTTTTGTAACTTTGATATTCTCAGAGTTAAACATTGAAAAACCTAAAAGTCAGACACTATGCACTACTTAAATTCCTAATGAATTTGCATAAACAGCAGCAGAATTCCAAATGAGCAACCTCCTACAAATACAGTTACTTTAAGACTACTACAGATTACAGGGTAGTTGAATACTTACAAAGACTTGAGGCCCTGATTCAGACATGCCTAAGCACAAACTGCCCTCTTACAAAACGTTATATTTAATGTTGTATATATTAATGTTATATTTAGCTAACCTGCACAGTAAAGTTAAACAATGCCTTTAATCGCCTCAATCAGCTTTAACATGAAGTGCAATAACTGCTCTAAAATAGAAAATACTTGCAGAGGTTTTAGAAATCTTTGCCAGGAATAGGTTCCTTATGACAGATATTTTTTTCCCCAGGTGTTTCCATAAGTAGTTATGACTCTCACTCCAACCAAAAGAATTAAGAAAAAGAATTTTTAATTAGATGTTGCAATTTTCATAGCAAAAATTACTGGGAAACAAGTACTTTGTTTCTGAAAAAGATGTGGAAATCCTAAATATATAGAAAAAAAAAATAACTTACTTACTGCAACACTGTTTAGAAAGCACATTAATTCTATTTAACTGTCCTTACTTAGATATACTTTCAGAAGCAGCTATTTGCAGGAGTGTGAGAATTACTCAAAGGCCATGACATGCACTCCAGCACTGGTGATTGGCTGGAAAAGCACCAATTTGGAAAGCAGAAAGTGAAAAGAAAACCCTTTAAGAAAATATAAAATGCAATTAAAAAAATAAGTCTTTTTGAATACGAAAAGTTGTTTTATTTTGCCTTAGTATGACTGGTTTACTGCTGCACGTATACATTCCTACCTCTGTTTCATCCGCATATGAAGGCCATGATCACAAGACACTTTGGTAAGATAGAAATGTTTTTGCTAGAAATGTTATTCCTCTATCTCTCATTCTTCCTCCATGTAACCATAAATTATAACCTTCCCTCTTGTCAATACACTATTACAAATCTCTAAACAAACTGATAAATGCAATTTATTCTCTTTCTTCAGTTCTCTTGGGCTGATATGCAACAACAGGAAGATATATAAGCTTATTAAAGAAAGACAAGCCTTGGTGCTAAGGGTTGAGTATGTTCTAGAATAAAAGACACCAACTTTAAGTACATTTGGTAAGTAGGTGCATGACTTGTCATGTGTCTACATCGGAGCAAATGTAAAAGGAAATTTCTAATCATTTTTCTGAGCAACATATAGTTCTACAGTCCTCAGCCACATGTTGGGTAACAGATCAGAACTCTTTCCGTTAGTGGAGCAAAGGACTTCTTTGCATTCATCAATGAGCAACACCAATAAATTATCACATGTAGCAGTGTCCCTGCCACACCTACGTGATTAAGGTAGTTATCCAAATATCACTGCTACCTACAGGAAACCCTATAAACTAATAATGATACTCCAATTTAGAAACACACCAATGACTCCCCCATTTTTTATGTGCACTGAATTCTGAGAAACATCACAGTATAATAATTATATTTCATCTAGATATATTTCTGATGACAATGAAATACCAGAGATGACAATTCTGTTTTCAGGAAAGGACATCTCCAGTACAATAGCAGAGATAAAATAAAATGAGGGGGGAAAGCTGACCTTTTGAAGTGTGGCCACAAGTCTTCCTAGCTTTCCCATGTAATAAAGGATGGAAACATAAAACTTATGACTTTGTGTTCTCTTACGACTTAGGACACCAAGTATTTTGTCAGTGAGAAAAGCTGCCACTGGAGGAAATAGGTTTTAATTTATCTTTCAGCTAAATAAATATCATCAATGCATGCATTTCTGCTAAACTTTAGAATGTTGTGTGAAGACAGCTTACAATTTTGTTTTAAGGTTGTAAGTTCAGGATGTCCAACTACTTCAAACACAGACAAAATGTGTAGAAATGAAAGCAAAGTTCAGTTTTCCAGAAAAAATGATTCAACAGGCAACCACTGCTGATCCAAATACAGTGTATGGATTTTAGTTGTTTATACTATAATGACAATGCAGTAAGAAATGCTATTCTATCATGTATCACTAAAGCTGACTGAATTAATATCTGAAAATCTTTCTTTGAAATCATGTTAATAAAGGATTACTGTAGCATTGATTTAGCATAATTTTTTATGACCTTATAAGCTATAATAATAAAATCCTTAATCAGATAAGGCATTTCTGTTTAAACTAAAGTACTACTATAAAAACATATGCCAATTGTAAAATCAGCAACCCATCCCTGAAACCAAAGCCATCATCAGTGTGTGAACTAGTCAACAGTCATAATGATCTTTGGAATAAAATGTTTCCAGCACTAATGTCAATATCACCATTTCATTAACTCATTTGTAGGAAAAAAAAAGACATATTTTTTCATTGCTTAAGTTTCTCACATTGGAGAATTTATTACTTTAATAAAAAAAAGAATAAAAACATGTCCAATGTTCTTTCAAGACTATGGGAAAACTGTTTCTTTACAAATGCACAGAGATACTTACACATTTATGGGTACATCAAAATCAACTTAAGAATTGTTGATTCTGTACGTTTGAAAAACCCAGAGATTATTTGACTCATTTTTCAGTTTCTTGCAATTCAACTGCTGTCACTAGCCTGATTTCAGAAAGTCCCTCAAACAAGGAGTCCGATTTAAAAGGTTGCCATCTTGAAAGTAAAAAAGGTAGACTCAAGCGAGTGCTTACAGTGCCTTCTTTTTAGATACCAATGAGACAAGCTGTCGCATATTTTCAGGCAAAAATACAGCAGTGAAAGCAGTACTTTTAAAAAGATGTATCTGAGATAATGAAAAAGGAATAGGAATGGACCCTACACTTACAAAACCAAAAACCAAGTTGCTACCCACATTAAACATACTATTAAAAACAAGATAGGAGAAAAATGCAAAAGAACTATAGGCTTCAAGCCCCAAACACAACTGCCACTCAGTTTCAAAGGTCTAGACATTGTCTCACCACTGGTTTTATTTTACATAGTCCCATTAATCATAAATTATTTTTGGGTAGATAAAACTGGCAGCCAGAGTTTCAAGAGCAGTGACAGACAGGATCCACTGCAATGTTAGTTAAAAGCCAATAAAAATAAGACCAATACAAGCAAAATATCAATATACTTTTTTTAAACAGGAGAAAATAGAAAAAAATCTGAAAACTTAAAAATGTGAAATGCAATAAGCTTGTAGTTTACTGCTATCTGGAAACAGAATTTAGAAGTAGGGAGCACTGTCAGTTCCAAGCAGTTAAGCTGTAGATGGTACTGCCATAGATCCAAGCAGCACTTTTTTTAACTTGAACCATTAGGAAGGACACGAAAATCTTTTCACTATGTGCCTATAAATTCAATCTAATTTCCAAGCCATACGATATACTATTAAAAACATCTAATGGACTGAGTTTAAAAAAAAATGAATACCACTGGAAATACTAACAGTGACATACATACTAAGGAAGTAATTAAACTTCAACATTATTTATCAAGTCTTGAATCACTGCTTCCATTGTTGGATTCCTTATAGAATAACTCAGTCTGACAGTTCATCACAGTATTTCACAGATTGGCGTCTTCCCACACAGAGAATACTGTTCCAAATTGCTTTACTAGCAAAAGTTAGCAAGAGATTTTGCAATCATTTCCAAGTGTCTGGGACATTTTGTGTAACTGATGTCACACTGAAGAATTTCATTTTTGAAGAGAAGTTACTTTCTGTAATACTGCCCAAAATATCGTTCCCAGTGATTTATGCTTATTCTTCATTTGATAGTGAATAACAATACCCTGGGGTAACTACAGATGGGCTTGGGGTAAAAAGTAAGGAGATGAAAGCAATTCAGTAACTGGATATTTCACTAGATTTCTTGCCACCTGAAGATAAAACATCCTGGCAAAACAGATCCAAAGAGTTGAACTATGAGTCTTTATATTAAATAATATGCAACCAGATTTCTTTTTCAAACAAAGGCTGAATTTAAGAATAGATTTTGAAGCACAAAATTCTGCAACATCAGTTCAATCAAGTGTTCATGGACTGTTCAGTCAAACCACTATAATGAAGTTCAACAGTTTAAGCGATCTCTCTGTAGTAAACTGTATTACATTCAAGCATTTAACATAAGTAGGTAAAAGCCGATGTACAGCCAATTAACTTCTTCTTTGGAGGGCCTTAAGTTTCCAAAATCCATTAAGATTTTTGAAAAGCTAAGATCTATTTGTCCCAGTTAATTATCTAAAACAGTGTGAGTCACTTGAAAAAACATCACTTGAATTCCTAAGCTACATGCATGTTTTTAAAAGTGCTACTGCTTATCCAACCAGCATCACTACTGATGATACTAATGTATGTGATAGTTGTGTTGGCATATTCTAGAGATACAGTAATATAAGAGAGGATTATTTTCTCATATCTATATATCATAATTTATATATAAATATATATATACACATTGTGTATATATATAGTATACATATAGAGAGATCAAAACTACATGGCACTTTTAACATAAGGTCTCCAATCTGTACCTTATCAATTCACAAATGAAGAAAAAAACACTAAGACTTGATAATATTAGAGTACTGAAATGCATACAGTCAGTCTTGTCATTGAACATCCCCAAAGGACTGATAATCAAGTGATGCCTATTTTCATAAACCGTAAGATCTCAAAACTGAGTTTTGAGCATTATCATTTCAATCACATTTCCATATGTATAGCGGGTTTGGCTGGGGCAAAGTTATTTTTCTTGATAGTAACTCATATGGTGCTAAGTGGATTTATGACCAAAACAGCACTGATAATATCAGTTATTGCTGAGCAGCACTTACACAGTCAATACCTTTTCTGCTTCTCACAGCACCCCACCAGCAAGTAGACTCTGGATGCACAAGGAGCTGGGAGCTGGGAGGGGAGAAGACAGCTGGGACAGGTGATCCCAACTGACCAGAGGGATATTCCATACCATATGGCATCATGCTTAGCAATAAAAGGAGGCAGGCAAGAGATGTCCAGAGTTAAGGCATTTGTCTTCCCAAATAACCATCACATGTAACAAAGCCCTGCTTTCCTAGAAACAGCTAAACATCTGCCTGATGATGGGAAGTAGTGAATGAATTATTTATTTTGCTTTGCTTGTGTATACAGCTTTTACTTTACCTATTGGAATGACTTTATCTTAACCCATGAGTTTTCTGCCTTAGCTTTCCATTTCTCTTCTTCATCCCACTGAGAAGGAGTGAGCAAACAGCTGTGTGGGGTTTGGATTCCCATCAGAGTTAACCCACAGCAATAAGTCACATTTAAGAAGCATCTTTCAGAATAGCTGAAAACATTTGTGTTATTAAGTAGGTATATAAAAGAACCATCAATTTTACTTATTTTTCACAAGAAAACAAAGGTCGGCTTATACAAAAGCTATTTATTTGGTTTTTACTCCAATTCTCTTGCCAAAAGAATTAATCTTTATGAAAGTTTGCTGGATGTCATGGTTTTGCTGATACAGTTTAGAAACTGTTTATCAACATTACCTATTGCTTGTGAGTTAATATGCTATCAGTGTTTTTCATTAGCCACAGGACAAAGACCTTTACAAGATACCTGGATTTCTCACTTTTGCTTTATACAGATTTCAAGCTAGTGCTTTTGTGCAAGGCCTTTCTGTTCTATAGGTAAACAAAAATTTGGAATGCTGGATATCTCTGATTTATTTTAGAGATGTAAGAAACCCCAAACAATTTGGTTTCCTTGTGTCAAGCTTGTACTAAGCAGAGCATTACCTACTACTATTACTTATTCCTTAAGAAAATTACATGGAATAAAATTCTCCATGATTACTCATTATCCAGACTCATATTACATGACAATCTTAGACGGTATTAATTGGCTTAAAAGAAAAATTAGTCAAAAATAAAAAATGAGAGGAAGTTCTAAAATTAGGGAAAAAATAATATATTCAAACTTTTTACAACCACCTTCTTTGTCACACAACTCTTTTGCTTGCTTTACTCTCTGCTTTTGTACATAACTAGTATAATAAAAAGTTGAAGCAAATCAGTGACTTGGAATAGCAGTCAATGATTTTAAAAATTTCCCAGGAACTGCCTTACTTTACAGGACTCAGCACATTTTAATTTCAAGAACTTGTAATGAAACCAAGGCAAAAAATACATCTTGTTAAGCAATGCACAACCTTCTTTTTCCAAGTTATACTTAAAATGATGCATCTTACACATTAGTTGCTCCTTATTAATCCACCTTATGATTTTACTCTTGTAACCACAATATTTCCAATAGCTGTTTGTATTTGAGACAACTTTCTGTTTGAATGACTTTTCTCAGGTATTTTACATCAACCAGTCCTACATAACAGTGAGCCTGGTAACTGCTTAAGTGCAGTGTGGCCATAAAACATAGTAACTCTGTACTGCACACTGTGATTTTCAATTAGTGCCTGTGGGAGATACTGTTACACCAAATACAACTACAGTTATATTTATCTATACACTAGACAATGTAATTCCAAACAAGGCGAGAGATTTGCGGAGGAAAAGAGCCTTCCCTCACCTTTTGTGAACCCTCAGCAGTTTTTATTATTTACTGTAAGAGGTGATGATCTCTTATGGCTACTGAACTTTCACCAAGAAAAATTGTGAATGTCGAGCTGTTGGGTAAACAATTCTAGCTCATTCAGAATACATGCGTCCCTGCTGAACAAACAGATATATAGATACAGGAAGGTATTTTAGCTTGGTCTGCAAGTCTATTTGGCCTTCACAAGGGATTTCAGAGAAATTGAACATTCTTTTACAAACAGATCAAAGCCTTATATCTCACAGAGTCTTTGAGGGTACTCCCCATTTGTTACCCTTTTAAAAGGTTAGCAAGTTTTAGCTGAAAACCACTTGAGTCCTCAGGCAGCGATTAAAGCAATGGTTAGTAGATGGAGAAATACTATGTTACAGGTATCACAGATCAGAGACAGTCATCATGGCCACAAAAAAGACTTTTGCCTAAGGCTGTGCCTAAATTCACAGCTCACAAGATGGATTTTGGAGTAATGGTCCTTGAAGGAATAGATAACTGAAACTGGAAGTTAACTATGGCTGGGGAATGTTTCACAATTTCATATTTTTAGTTTGTACTGAGAAAGCTGTGATCACAGTCAAAGAATGATTAACATGGAAAGAATTATCTTCTGTCCTTGAAATCCAGTTTAGGTAGGCTAAACTGGTTGTAGATGTCAACAACATGCAGTATCAGACTTAACAGAAGTTTTAAAATTAAAGTTTTGATCCATTTTAATTTGAATTTTAACTAATTTTGAAGTAATTGTTCTTGAAAACGACACCAGGGAATTTAAAAAAAAATAACTAAAATTCTCTCTGTGGGTTCTCTTCAAACAGGAAGTATTACTCCAGCAGTTAGGAAGCCATAAAAAGAATAGAAATGTATCAAATGTGTTCTGATGGGTTTATTTACTCATGACAGTCAGCACTTAATCTTCATCATCTGAAGTGTGACATTTGATAGTGGTTGTCAGATTTGGGGTTTGGTTTGAGTTTTATGTTTTGGTTTAAATATTGCTTGTTTCTTTAGAGCCCTGGATAGGAGTCTCAAACAGCTTTAAGAAACACAGTATGTTTTGTGTGAGTGATAAAGTTTGTGGGGGGTTTATTCATCTGCCATTCTAACAGGCATATCCAGTGTTTCTGAAACACCTACAGTTGAAACTACTGTTTTGCTCAGTTGAACAGATAGACTCCATACTTTTCTTCAAAATTATAGTGATCAGCTGTTAAATAAGGAAAGTAATTATCAAATCTATATTTATTTTTATAATTAATTTAGATACCACGTAGAAAAATCTGAAGTATTACTTCATTCTAACCCTTTTTAAGAAGACAAGCAAGTCTGCCTATGTTCTTCATGTCTAGATGGTTTAGTACTTCAGGGCTCCACAGTCTGTGCTATTCTATCCTGTTGTCAAGTCTGTCTGATCCTAAATTCAGGAATTTGAGAGCTGGCATTCATACTAGTTGCATGCCAGCTACTAAGGTTCTATTCTATCCTCCTGTCAAGTCTATTTGTTCCTAAATTTCTTTCTTCTGAGGCATTTCTAGTGCTATTTAGAGATCAATAACTAAACAAATTAAGTGTAGTCTAATCCTTACCTTAAAAGGGATAATCTTGCGCTATTATGACAAGTAGAGTCATTGTCCAAGAAGTCAGCTTTTGACAAAGCTTATGCACTAGCCTTCTGATCTTTATTGTACAAAGTTAATGACAAAATTCTCATTGGCTTCAGTTCAGAGTACCTATTTCCTTACAGTTGAGAAATACAGTAATTTTGATTTTTAACAGACTTTCATCAATGATGTTAAAAATTAAGAAAGTTATATGAAATCTGCATTCTAATTTGTTCTGCGCACACACTGAATTTCAAGCTGTGAAATTTCTTTCAATATTTACATCCTTTAATATAATGCAAAATCATCAAATACTCATCATTTTAAATATTAAAACCTAGCTCCATTGAATTAATTATAACTGCATAAACATTTCTAGAAAACATGGTTGTTTAATTACCATTGAAAACATGATCATTACTTAATTATTATTGTGCAAAGATATTGCAGCAGATTACAAATAAAATTACGGGTTTTGATTTAAGCAGAGAAATTTGCCACCTTTTTTTTCATCACTGCCATCAAGATAAAGATGAGAAAATCTGGTAAGGCATCAAGGATTCAAACTTACAGCTAACCCAGGTGTTACTCATTATTTCCAAACTGCACTGAGATGAAAACTGTTATACAAACTAACAAAATCTCTAGTAAGAATAAAAGTCTCCATTCTATTAATATAAGTTTTGGGTTAGGCTTTCCAAGGATAAACACAAACAAATAAATTTAAACTGTACTAGTAGTGAAATAATTCCAATATTTACATTTAACCATTTCTGATACAGGAAAGCGAGTGTATAGTGCAATTTTAAGTCAGTGGAATGATCCAATTTATTAGCAACTTGTTTAATATCAAGTAACTGTAGTAGAAAAAATACTTTATTCTTATCTATTTTTCTAAAATTATTTTGCCAAATATGCTATGTATAAAAAAGAGTATTTCCTATAATAGCACATCAAACAGATTTTTCCCTCCAATGAATGCCCATCATTATAAGCAAGAGGCTGTTTTCCAAAGAAATACCGTTTTTTGATAATAACAAAAGGAAATGATTATCAGTACTGAAATTCAGACCTGACAACCTCACCAATTTTTAGACTGTTAGCTTTGTTATCAAATAAATTAATTGTTCTTCAGAACTGTGACAGAAAATGTCTTCCTTTAAAAGAAATTCCTGCTGATTAATTTCTGCACATGCAAAAGCATTTATGTGATAAATATCGCTCCTCACTAATCTCTAGTGCTAGTTTAGTCAAGGACGTTAATTTATGAGAAGCTAGAAACAACCATAAAGTTTTAATAAGTACTGTTTGAGTCCACATTTCCATCAAGCTAAGGCTGCCACAACTGCATTTACTGTTTGTTTACATCACTTTTGTGAAACATCACATTCAATACACAATTTACTGACGCTTTGTGCGTTGCTCCATCAAAAAAAAAAAAAATAGATTTGCACCTAGAAATATGTTCACTGTATTAACAAAAACTGTTCTAATGCAGTCGGAAGTGATAGCTCAAGTATTTGGGTGACAATAAACTAAGCTACCTCACAGCAAAAGTGAAAGAAGGCTCCATCACATAAAGAGAATGAAGCTAATATTCTTCAAAGACTCTTGACATTTGAGCACAAAATTTAAGATTTTGAATATCTGGTTTCAAAAACTATCATCAACTAAAAGTATCATCACTGCTACTAAATGCCTGTTGAAAAGAATAGGAAACAAAGTATGCAGCTTCAGAGACAAGCAATATTCTCAGCCTATCGCCTTTCACTACTAAGTCCAGAAATAAGAACAGCTTTAGCTTGCCTAGGGTATATCAGTAATACCAAAAAATATGGGTGGGTTTGTACTAGTATAATGTAATATTATTTCAATTTTAAATTAAGAATTTAATTTGATGGTTGTAAAGCAAATTGGAAAATGTTTTCAATTAGACCACTCTCTTGCACAGAGATGAATTTCCCCATTTTTACTTGAAACTTTGATCAGCCTCTGATCAAGGGCACATCAGAAGTTGACCCGGATTCTGACAGTGTTTATGATTCTGCTTTATGTGGCTACAACTCATTTTATTTAGATAAAGCAACTGAACTGAAGCATTTAACTTTTCTATGTTCAAATAACACAAAGGTTTCTTAAAATGTAAAACCATATGAGATGCTCAGTCTTGCATACAAGTAACAAAACCAAGAAATTTTTACTATCTACACTTGAAACTTCAGGCTCTACATTTGATGGATATAAACTTCAAAATTTTAAGTACCGTTACTTGCTCCTTGCTTTGTTCATCAAAACAATGGAATTGATCTTTTTTCTTTCATTCAAAATCAATTCACATGGTATATGTGAAATATTTCAAATCATATTATTCTTAGTAATATAAAAAAATTAAATCCATAAGTGCAATCACCATGGGCAATGTGATTGTATAGATTAGCCTGGCAATATTAATAAAACTTCAGGAAAGTTTGAGAAGTTGCCTCCCAAATACATTAATAAATGGCACTTTCTAAAAATAGTTTCAGATAACAATAGCTTTCCTATAAATTTATATATTGTTGAGGGTGGAGGATTGAGGTTCTACTGTCAGCTATGACAAAATACAAACTGCATTACCCAATTGCTCCATACAATTGGTGCTTGGAAGCTGTGAAATATACGAATCTTACAAGATGACCACTGTGCATGGATTGTGTCTGAAAGCAGACTGTGTTGGATTTGATTAATAAAACTTAAAGGTAAGGCTTTCATGAAATCATGCCTACCAAGTCAAGCACTGTCTGATCTGAAGCCTTCATACTATTTTCTTTAAAGGGATCCTTTACATTTCAATTTCTACTTAAATGAGATTTGCCCAACTTGAAAAGGCAGCAAATCAGTTTTTGCCAGGCGACAAGTATTGCAACAAGTTTAAAAATCAAAGAGAAAACTTTTATCACCTGCCTTTCTCTACTTGGAAGTTATGAATATGCTGAGTAGCAGCACATGAATGAGAAACAAATTAAAAATATGCTAGTACATTGTATTTCTTTTATGATATGTCAATAAGTATGCAGCTTGGATAAATCAAACTACACAACATAATTAAAAACCAAATGTAATATTCCAATAAAGACTAACAGAAAATGATAAAGACTTCATAAATAGGAAGTATTAAACACACTAATTAGTACATCAGAAGTTGCAAGGGAGCTGTGTATCTTAAAACTAAATGTCTGCTCCCCCTCATCAGTGAGAAAACACTCAAACTAATCAACACAAGCTGATATATGCTGAAAACCAGCTTCTGTTTCTTTAATAGCTAATGAAATAGTCAAACTTAAAAGCCTGAAAAAATTAATAATAATCTTTCATAACCAAGTTAACAGCGCTTGTCTTGGTTGGTGTCCTGCTCTCAGAAGCTACTTTTCATTTCCCTGTTTTGAATACTTCTTAATACAGGCCCTCATATATCTTTAATTGTCTTCAACCTTGGTGATCTTGGAAGAGTCTTTCGAAAATCACAAAACAGTTTTGGCTTACTTGGCTTATCCTCATGAAGGTTCTCCAAATCAGTAGAGAAATGAGGTTCCACTTCGGGTTTTATTAGTAACAAAACACTTTAAGGTAAAGAGAGGTATTCTCAAAGAAAAGTAAATACTCTCAGGTTACTTACAAATTATTCTTATAGGTGTGTTGTTATTTTTGACCTTAAAATGCAGAGAAGAATGACTATCAAGTTTGTTAATTTAAATATTTATTCTGCATATATTTTTTCACTTGCAGGATGTTAAAATAAGAGTTGATTAAGGAATCTGCAAAACACTAAAGCACTTTAATATATAATAGAAGCAAAAACCAATAGAAATATTCCTGGAATATAAATTCTTTAAAAAAAAGAAAACATAACCCAAACAAAAAGAAAGAAAGAAAAAACAACAAAATAAAAATAATTAAAAAAAACCACGAAAGAAATTCCAAACCAACAAAACAAAAAATAAATAAATAAACAAACATCTAAAGAGAAACAAAGCTGAAGCTATGCAAGTTCTTTTCCTTCTACATTGTTATGAAAAGAAACACACACACACTTCTCACAAAACATGCATACGCATAATTCACGTACAAACACAGTGCTTATTGACAATTTAAATGAGGTCTTTAATATGATCATGTTTCCAGTTTAGACATTGAATGCTTCTTTTTCTGGGATGCTACTTGCAGTTATTTGAAGAACAGCACATAGAAAGAGCCAAATGACTTGCTGAGCAACTGAGTAATAGAGCACAAATTGTAAGTATCCTAAGTGTTCTTGCAGATTTAAATCTTTCTGACAAGTCTTATAGAAGCACGAAGAACATTTGTGCAAATTCATTTAAGTCCCCGAAAAGCCTTCTGCTCTATTCCTCTGGAGTAAAACTTGTGAGGTGAATTTAAATACATGAATGTTTTGGAACTACTGGTTGGGTTTTTTTCTTCCAAGCATATAGCAGCTGTATCTAAAAAAGCAGGAGAGAATGAAAATCCTGACAAATAAAATACATAACTAAATTAGATTAATATTATGAAGTAATATAGTAAGAAAAAGTTATGCCATGAAAATAAATATTTCCCTGGAAATGCACTAATGATCTGTTTCAAGTCTGAGAGCACTTGCACTCAGATGACAATTTTAAAAGCTGCCAAGTATATTTAGCTATAAAATTGTTACCAAAAAGGAACTGTGTAACTATGTTCATCATTAGCACTAACAAATTACCCTTTCTTGAGAATATTAGAGAAGGTGCTTATTCTACTGATGGCTAATGTGCTGACAGTTATCAACAGACATTAAGTGCTTGTTCAATAAAAACCTTTCTCTTTTTTTTTTTATGTTTTCAATGTATCTGCAAAATGTAAATGCAGTTTAGGGAGTGCAAGGAGGTCTGCCTGCCTTCCCTTCTGCCACCAAAATAATAGCACAGTTTAATTACTGAAAATAATTCCCTTATCCCAAATTAAACCCATTCAAATAGTCCATTCTGGAAATACAAACTGCATCCTGGCTGTAAAAGCAGTTTCACAGGTGACTGACCATATCACAATACTACATTGTCCCTTTATTAAATCTGAGCATTGTCCTGGGTTTTGGTGGTTTTGTTGAGCTTGATTTTGGCTTGGTTTGGTTTTGTGGTTTCTTTTTTGGGGGGAGGGCAGGTGTTGGGGGTGTGTGGAATTTGTGTGCCCCCCTTCCCTCCCCTTTTTTAAACCATAGGTTTTATGATTGAAACATGAAAGTTACTTAGAAAAGAGTCCATAGCTTTACCTACCAGAGTGACAGATAACAGAGCATGTGCAAGCCTGAATCACACAAATAAATAGGAAGGTAAAAGAACATCGCGAAGGTAACGCCCAATAGCTTGGGTTGCAACAGCAGGACTTAATATATCTTTAAATGTTTTCATTAAAACACATTCCCTTTCTAACCCACCAGCTTCCTTGGGCAGATGTTCTCATTCAAATGCTACAAGACAAAGTTCTGTTTTCTAACCTAACCCTGTACGGAACAGCTGGACAGCCATAAGGCACACGGGCCTCAGATGGTGCCAATTAATCACCATGTGTGTCCAAGCTAACACAATACATTTGGTTACTGGGTCATCAGTAATTAGGTTCCCCCTGAAGTATCAGCTACCAATTAAAATAAAACCTTCACAACCCTAAAAGGCCGCATATTATTGTATATCAAAATATTCTGGTTTTGTAAAAATTAAACATATAAAGGAAAAGACATTTTATCAAAGTTCCCTTCAATACAAATGCTGGTTGAACACCAACATGAAAGTTACTCAAACTTTTTCTGGTTGGGATAGTAAAAACCAGGAATGTGAGAGCTGGCATTCATACTAGTTGCATGCCAGCTCCTAAGGTTCGCTGGTATGATTTAGCACTATAAAGACACTTCTATTCACTGACTGCAAGGAAACATAACAGTACCCATCTTTGTTAGATGCCTGAAAAGGATAGTAGACACCCCAGAACATTAAATATTCAGTGTCACCACATTAACGTTAATGTGTGAGTCTTCATCCAGAACATGCATAAAATTATAGTCTCCAGACTTGGAAGAAATAAAAAAGATTATCCCTGCTGAATCTGAGGTCACCTCATCTTTAAGCATCTGAAGCAATGCAAACCCCCTATGAGAAACACATGGCAGGACAGGAAATTAAACTCTGACTTTCATGTAGGTTACACCATATGCATTGGACAACTTTACTATGAAAAAAGTAATCATGAATGAAAATTTACTGCATTAAAAGTCTCCCTGTAATTAGCACTCAGGGGAAAAAAAAGAATAAAAACCCCAACCAACCAGATGTCCCCCTCACTCCACAAAAAGTTCAAGCAAATACTAACTTAAAAGGATCACTTCAAAAAAATAGAGTATTCCAGGTGTTTATCTCTCACAAACCTCTCACAGGATCCTGCACATCATCTACCTGCTTCTGTTCTTTAAAGATAATATAATTAAATCAGATATCGACTACCTGCCTGCCACGGTTGATTAATTTCTGATTAACACTGTTGCTTTTAAGAAATCAAAAGTGGTTTTTAAAAGGCTAAAAGCTAAGCAGGAATAACAGTTACCCAGTGCAAAAAGTTACTTCATTTCTTTTTAAGAAACCTCAATACTCTGGCTTAAAAGAGAGAAAGGGTAGGGCCTTAACACTGATGATGAGATTTCGTGTCACATCAACATCCAAAGTTTAAAGAAATTACTCCTGTGAAAGTCTCTATTACTATAGAAGTTCCTATCAATCTGCTGCTTATGGACATTCACACAATTACCCAAGATATACCATAGAAATCTGTGAAGTCTGAAATGGTGCTATTTCTATTGAAAACTCAAAGGAAACCCTGAATATGAATTGTCAGTTGAAATCGCTGTCTCCTGCAATTTTCATGTGGAATTTCAAGTTCAGGTGTACCTGAGAATCAGAACCATGTTGAAAGCCTTGGCAGAATACTATTTTAGCATCGTTTCTTTTAAGTCTTAGAAAATGTCTAATATTGAAACAGCCATATGAAAAGCTGTCATTTGAGTTCACCAAAACTATAGGTTCTAATTCTGCTTGTCATTGAGATGTGACAAGCATAATTCTATGGTTTTTTAGACAAAAGCTAGGAATAGCGGTCAGCTATAAATTAAGGATGAGTTAGACTTTAGTGTTTGGGTCTGGTTCAAATAAGCTTAATAAGAATTGGTTACTTATTTCATCTCTGAAGTGAAAACTATTTCAACATATCCAAGGCTGAAACATTTTACTATGCCTATTACAAAACTAAAAGCCTTTTTGCAAGATGTTATATGCTTTTTTTATGCTAGCATTACAGTCTGTTGGTAGGAATAGCAATAAACACTGCATGAACACCTTCAGCAGGGGAAGTCCCATCACTACGCTGCCTTGCCATTACCATATCCTCTCATGGGAAGCAACGAGAGCTGCTCACAGCACTGCAGACAGCATATGTGCAAGTGGCTGCTCCCTGACCTTGCTTCCCACTGTCTGGAGAGCTCAGCCAGCAATACCTAATTTCACACAAGCATAGAAATCAGTATCTCCACAAATACAACAAAGCTGCTCTAAGAAGTCCCTGTGCACTGCAGTTCCCTACTAGTACACTGACAGCAACACACAAACAAATTTCAGTGTCAGTCCTCCATGAAGAATAGGGCTAGTCAAGCTTTACAGTGCTTTAACAAGCTTGCTTGCATTTCCAGGACTTATTATTATATTAAGATACAGTATACAGTACCAAGCACAAATTCTTATTCAGAATCCTGAGGACTGGAAAAGTCTATACAGTGCTTAAATAACAGCAGTACAACTATGACACAAGTTAGGACCCAGGCACAGATTCTGAAATATCCCTGCAGATGAACACTGTAGTAAAAGTTTCATAAACATCTAGACACATTCTTTTTTTACTTATTGTAGGGGGAGTCTGAGATTTTCTAACGTATTTTAACAGACCACATCCTTATTTCTAAGTGCCTAAAAGTACCATATGAAACAGCATCATGTACCTAGTTCTACCATACTCAGTACTGGTAGGTAAATGACACTACCAGTTTTGGTACCCTCAAAAAGCTTAAGTTCAATGTTATAGCGCCCAAAAACACAGGGGAGGGTAGGGAGTGGGGGCTGTGTGTGTTAACTTTAAAAGCGCAAGCTATTTCAATTCTGCCTGTGAGGACAGAAACATGAGGATATTCATTTACTGCTAAAGCAATACTTTAATTTGTTCTGTCTATAATTGAAACATATATTCACTTGAAAGACAATGCTGAGAAGACAAAAGTAAAAAAAAAAAAAAAAAAAAACAAAGCACAAATAAGATGACAGGTTACAAACAAAATTCAGGAAGTTCAGAAGGAAACCAAGTTTTCATTGCCAAAGAGTTTGATCCAAAATTTATCTCAAAATAGACAAATCTACAATATCCATTTAGGAAAATAGAGGAAAAAAAAATGAATCATTAATTAGTTTTGACACATTCTGCTGAGAATTTTAGAAGTGGGAATCTGCTAAAATCCAGTTCAAAAGGTCCCTAGATTCTCACAAGAAAAGTCAATGAAATTGGCCTAATTTACAAAACGTGAATAAAATTACTTTTCTTTAATACTAGAAGGAAACATTGGTTTAGAAAATGTACAAGTACTTTTAGACACAATCAAAGTGTCTATTGGAAGATTAAATCCCCGTTCAGTTCTTGAGACCATTGGCACCTTTTATTCTAACAAAAGCTTCTGAAATAATCACAGAATGGTTCGGGTTGAAAGGCACCTTAAAGATCATCTAGTTCCAACCCCCCTACTGTAGGCAGAGACACCATCTATTAGGTGAGGTTGCTCAAAGCCCTATTCAGCCCGGCCTTGAGCACTGTCAGGGATGTCAAAACCTTTCTAAAGTTTTTGCTAACAACACGATTAGAATTCCAGTAAAAATGCCAAATACCAATTTTAAAAACTCATCTTCAGATCACAGCAGATATTTCTTGGAGAACATCTGCTCTTTTTTTGCATAACTGAACCTTCTATTGATAACAATTAAAATCTTCTTAAGACAATATGAATCATGCTTCAGAACAACTATGCAGCAAACTCATTTGCTGATGTTACCTTCATTTCCCTTTCACAAATGGTGTCATACTTTGAAAAAATAAAATAAAAAAGAAAGAAAGATTGACTATACACCCTGGAAGTACAAAACTTAGACTTTTGAAAAGACAACAGAGTATTATACAAGCTGGAATTAACAGCAGATGTGCAGTGCATAATCTGTATATATGCTCTTGGGTGGCTTCCTTCTTAAGAAACTATTCCAAGGAAGTATCAACAGTCCTACCTCATACTTAGGACATCATCTCCATACAGCATTTGAGAACTGATCACTTGTGAAGTAATTTCAAGCTGAATTATCTTGTGTTTACATTTCAGATATATATTCACTAAAGCACACAATAAAAGTTTAATGTAAGCTTTCTGTCATCCTTCACTTTCTGCTGCACATCAATTCATCTGAAGGTAGTGCAGCTCTTGACCCCTCCTAAATGACTCTTCTCACAATCTTGTGTAGACTTCAAAGCCTCCTCCCCTTTACCTTCTTCGCTTTCCTGAAGAACGTAGCCTAACAGGTAATAAATTTTAATGGGCCTTCAGAGATACTATGGCACTGCTAAGCTAACACAATTCAACAGATAAAGTGAGTCTATGTGAGCTGCACGATACAACTTCACAGTGGATGAAGATTTTTCTTCAATGAAAAAAACTGTAAAGTTAACAGAGGCAAGAAAAATGTGATTAGGAGACAGATTTCTTCCTACAGGTACTTGATTTCACAGCAGTTGGTCTCAGAGGTGCTGAGTAAAACTGCACTTGATATAATATAATCCCTAAAGATCCATACTGAACTGCTAGGCAGCATGTCTTGAAAGAATGGAAATAGCAGTCCTGTTAAATTTGTTTCTCATACACAGAAAGAACATTCTTGGAGCTTAAATCTTTATTATCTTGACAGGATACGTGAAAAAGGGAGATATTTGTTAAACCAGTGACATATTGTAAGACTGCAGCTCAGATTTATGCTTTTGTCTAACAAGCAGTTACACAAAAGCAGGACTGAAGAGACACTTTTCTCTCTTTGTTATGTAAGACTTTTGTGCCGATTTTTGCAACTTATTATCAGACTACGTCTTTCCAGTATATCAGTCTAAGTACAATATAATCTAGCTCATTAGAGCAATAACAACACTTCCAGTAAACAGCACCCAAGGCCACTGTCAGAGAGGACAAAATACAGGCATTGCTAGGAAAATGACATATTGTTTCAGTAAAGCTGAAGTTACTTCAAAACAAGTTTCTTGGTAGATTGGTAAATCAACACCATTTTACAGAACTAATACTATTCCATTAAAAACAGCGATGGGGGGTGGTGGTATGTCCTCCGTTATACAGACTCCTAGGTGTTCAGTGGGGCTAAATATTGGTACAATGGAAGAACAGATACGCTGCAATACAGACCCAGGGAAGCTAGAAAGTCCCTTAAAAGGAGTTATACACACTTTTACCTATAAAGAACACAAACTCAACCAGCGCAGAAAATGGAATGGCCTTTATCTAATAGGATGGCATGTTTTGAAAAAGTTTAAGGCTGCAACTCAGAAGTTTCTGTTTCTAATTCTATTTCTGGCTCTTCAGAAAGTACAGGAAGTTAATCTGACCTCTCCAGTTCTGATATTCTTTAGGGGAAAAAAAGGAAAAAAAAAAAAAGCTTTAAGTATCTCTGGAAAGCAGTTTAAGATGAGCAGATTGAAAACAGTCCTATAAAAGCTAGGTAGTCTTCATTTAGAAAAGAACTGGTTATTAGATGGGGCCACACCTGGAGTACCATGTCCAGTTGTGGGCTCCACGGTTCAACAAAGGCAAGGGATTACTGGAGAGGGTTCCTCTCTAATGAGGAAAGGCTGGGGTAGCCGGGCCAGTTTAGCCTGGAGAAGACAATTTAGAGCACAAAGTCTATGCTAACAATAACCTCTTTGCATCTCTGCATATACACTCTGGTTTCCCTGGCAGGGTTTCATGGGGGAGTGGGTGGCATAAGAACAGCTTTGCCAGATTAACCACTTCAGTGATGTCCTTTCTTGGCAGCTTTCCACTGTGTATTTTATCCTTCAGGGGAATCTACTCAGAAGCATCTACAAATTGGCACCCCTGTTAATTGAGCTCATTCTGAAAAGCTTATTTTTATTTTTTTAAGAGAATGATTACAATCAATACATATTCTGCCTTGCAAGTACACTTACGCAGCAGTTGCAGGATCTCCACTGCCACCCCCAGTGCCTTGCAGGATCCTTGCTTAAAAAGATACCATACCCTTTATAAGGTGCGTATGACGCTTCTGAATGACATACACTGAGAATCAATTTCTATAGATTATGATTTGTTAGTTCCTTCTCACTCACCCCTTCCTCCATAGAGTGAGAAATCATCAAGAAGACATATGACGAACCGTACAGGAAGCAACTGCCAAAGTGTTTCAGTGAGAATCTGACAGTTCAGAAAGTGGAAAATCCTTTATACATTTCTCATGTAGGAAAAACCAGTGCATGCAGATTAGAGTGCCCCAGTTTCTGTGCAGAGGAAGCGCTCTTTAACCACCTTTTCTTTCTCCAAATTAGATACCGCTTTTCTCACTAGCACAAAATCCTAAATTCAAACATGATTTTTAAAAGGATTTTTGTTCAGCAGCTAAATATAAGGATACTATGCTCATTTGATACTACAAAATTATGCACTCACTTTTCATTCTGAACTCTATGTCTACTTCCACTCTGTTACACAGATAAACCCTTAATTTCCGTTTAAAATCTCTTTTTTTCAATATGATCAAATGTTGACCTGCACGAAGCAGTGATGATGCTGCCAGTGAGGAGACAGACACAGATACAGCATCTACCTTAAAGAAAAGGCAAGAGAAGTAAAACGACACAAAAAGGTGATCAATGAAGATGACTGAAACATAAAATATCTCTGCATCACAACACAATCTAATATCTAAACAGAGAAAGAAAAATATACTTTGCAGTACACACACTTGAACTTGCCTCCAGCAGGATATTTTTGGTTTGTTGCTTTTGGACCTTATATACAATCTCTATAAAAAGGAAAACAATTTTGAGAAGCAGCAAGGGCAGGCTGTTTCGTAAGGGAAAATTGAGGTGGGAATGATAAGTCACAGCAAAGGAGGCAGGGCTGTCCCCTCAACAGCTCAGGTGCAGTCCTCAAGGAGCCAAGCAAGGCATACAGGGCAGATCCAGCAATGTTCACCAGGTTCTGCTGAATGTCCAGACTGTCTGGCATGTCTGCAGTGATGGGGCAGGTCTGGGTTAGAATCAGTATGAGAATCAGGGATGTACAAGACTGGGCATAGGCATATCTGCAGCATAGCTTAGGCAGAGACAAAAAAGCAAGAACCAGAGCTTTAAAGCTGCCATGTTAAAAAAAGGGCATGTCCCTGCTGAGGATCCTCAAGGCTGCAGAGTTGTGCCATATCAAAGGTGGCCAAGATACCCACAGGAAGGCTTGTGCTCTGAACTTGACAGACAACAGCATTTTGTAGGGAAAAAGTGACTTAGAGTCACAAGGGATAAGATGAATTCCCATTTTTGTTATCAACGTACAGGGTATTTCTGAAGCAAGTTTCTTCACTTTTTTTTTGTTTGTTCTACCTCTTCTTGCCTGTTAAATCACACCCTCTCTCATTCAGGGACCCCTTACATTCCTGTCTGCATGACTCAGTTGCAATGGAGTCAGGTGCTATACCACAAGCAACAGCGATAACTGTTCCCTCTCCCTGCTGTAAATCTTGAGACAGAAAGGGTTCACATTCAAGAGTGCCGCTCAAATAAAAAAAGATGCAATTTCACCATATGTTCTGAAGAATCCTTATGACTTTAGTTACTCCAAGATGAACTTCATGCATGTGAAAGATTCAAATCTCCAGAGAACAAAGATCATCAAGAGTTTTAAATAAGGTTTCCTAATTATCAGAGTACAAAGACAAGGTCAGGTCTGTTGTGCACACAGCTTTTCTTCTCAAGGACACAAGAAACAAAATGAAACATAAAAAAATAACCTACTTCTGCCCTGAAAATGAACACAAAGAAATTCTATCTGCAAGGTAAATCTTTCAGAAAACAGCTGGCATCAAACTCAGAAACAAAAATAAAATTTGCCTGTAACTACAACAGTGCTAACAAAATTCTCTAACATGGATTAATATTAAACATGGTAAAAATTCCCAAGTTTCAGTTCACACAAACAGCAATGGAAAAGTGCTCTTAAAAGAACCACTAATATGTTCGAGGAAAGGATGTTGCAAAGAACAAACACAGTCTGCCTCTCTCCAAGTAGTCAGCTTTTAGTATTTTTCCATCTATTCTGAAAGCCAGGAATCACTTGGGAGAATGATGTATTGATGAAACGTACAAACCCAGATACTTACACATTTGACTGCCTGATGGAAGAGGAAAATTATTAAGAAAATCTCAAGAGGACAAGATCACAGATGTGAAGAAACGATCCTGATAGTTTCAGATGAAATAGTTTTGGCACTTAAAATACTTTTTTAGAAGTAGAAGCACAGATTTTAATACTAATTGTGACAAAGATAAAACACGGTGATCAGCTAAGAACATCATGTGATTGATACCCTGTAATTCAATTCACATATTAGAGAAAAAAGAGTGAAAAAGACTTTAGGTTTAGACTTTAACTGAGTTTGTTCTAAAGCTTCTATCAGCTGTTTTGATATAGATAACTAAAGATGCCTATTCTATGTGAAACACAAAAAAATCTGTTTCTAAACTATTCGTTACCATTAAGTGTTCTTGTATCATTTCAGTTTAACCAGAGAGAAGGAGCTAGGCAAGACTGACTTTGATTGTGGATTCCAAAGACATCAGCATTTACTGAATTTGAAACAAGTAGCACTTAGGGAATCTCAGCTGTGAACTGAATGGGGGTCAGCACTGACACAGCTCCAAAAGTTTCAAATTATCTCCAAGTCTTCTTTACATCATTAAAAAGTGTATTGTTTGGGAACAAAATCAGGACATTGGAAAAACAACTCTTTAACTTTATCATAGATAAAACAGGAAACATAAAAGCATTTCTTGCAGTTGTTCACTTGATTCATTTTTGAAACTGGAGATCAGTGTTGTCAGATACTGAGAGACCACAAACAGGCTTGCAGAAGTAAGCTGGGAGTGCATATGTGAAAAATCACATGGTGCTTCTAAAATGTCACAGGATCCACTTTGCTTTAATCTTCCTGTTCCACTAAGTGACTGTGCAACACTGAGCAGATACTGTAGCAGGTACTGTATACACTGACACCGAGTCTTTTGTGTCTGTCTTGTTCTTAGAAAAAACAATTTTCTTTCTAATTGCAACTGTGAAGATTAGGAATTCTGAGTCTGAGAGAAGAAGCATTAGCCTAAGCAAAGATTTTTAAAGACAGATTCTTTTTCTTTCTTGAGGCTAGCAAATGCCTAGAAATGTTCTGCTGCTGTCTGGTTTGACAATATAATCAAATGCTCAACATGCAACAAAACATTGCAGGCAAATCATCCTTCTTTTGCCTGAAAAGAAAGCTGAGTTTTTCACAAGAAAAATGTTTTCAATATAATTTGTTTCATCTGTCTTAGTGAATGGTTAAGCCTGTCACTATTTCAAGATCAGATGTATAATTTCAGTCTCAGTAGGATGCATATAAATTATTGGCATAACTGTGGTAATTTTTGGAAGGGCTCCTGGGTTCAGCTTCAGGGTGGTAGGCAGAAGGAATGATGAGGGGGAGACACAGCATCCTCTGGGATATCATAGGTGGCACCCACACTAACTTCTTTCAGCCAGAGTCCTCAGCTGCTCTGTAACACTCAGGCTTCCAACCACAGGTGGGCAACTCAGTCACGTGAAAAGCAGGAGTTCATAAACTAGACAAACGGCTTTGAAGACTCTAGGACTGACCCTGATTCTTTCTATAACTTGATAAATTTTCATGGATTGTGATCCCATAATGTTCTGTTTCCAGAGCTAGGCAATAAAAGTCAGGCATTACATGCCATAATCAAGGATGCCAGGTACTGAGCAGCTGCACTTTTTATCAGTGTCAATAATATTGGCTGTAAATGTTTCCCGCTTAATCCAAATTTTGTCAACTCATACAATAAAAATATCTATTGCAATTGTTGCTGCTAGAAAATCATCAACTGAAATGGTATAAAGTTAAGCAATTTCCTGTGAAAAAAAAATTAAAGTTTTACTGATAGGGCCAGAACTGAAACTCACAGCCATCTGTGTGCATTTTTCTACTAGCTTCCACAGGGATGAAGCAAGGCCACCAATAGATGATGCTCAATAGTCAGTCCCATGTATAAGTTGGGTAAGTAGGATGTTTTTTCCGTTGGTTGGTTTTACAAACAACAATTATACCAAGGCTTTTGTTCACTAATCCTACCACAAGGAATAGTCACAAGAATCACACTGACCATCCAACAACCAAAAAATCTAACCACCACCACAAGGGGGAACACACGGAGGTTTGGTCCGTGTGCACTTATGTATACTAGTGTAACAGCAGTAGGGGATCTAGCCTGGCTTTAGCATAGCTTCAGACTGCTCTTATAACCAGTCAGTTGGTAGTAAGGACACAGGAATTCTGCTGAGTTTCAAGCTCTTTGGAGAAAAACATACATTGTTAGTTAGTGGCAGAACACAGAAGTCCATCTTCAAATAAGATATGGATATTCTTAGACCTGTTCACTGATTCCACAGATGATGTATTAACTGCTTAAGCCAAGAGAAATGTTACCACTTTCAAATGAACTGCAGTTCTCCAGGAAGGTAGGAATAAGCACTGCACTGGGGATAAACAATGAAAGATTTGCCCAAAAGAGTTATTTCTAGTATGGTTACCTTCAGGAACTAGATCTGCTACATATAAGGGTGGAAAAAGTAACCTTTACTAACAGACCACTGCATGGATACTAGACCAGAAAAGGGAAATACTTCCAGATATGGAAAACATTTAGAGATTAACCAGATTAGACTTAATCTGGTTAGAATATAACACAATAAAGAGGAGGAGAAATGGGGAATTGAACTGTGGAAATACGTGCTGGGATGTGAACCCAGAAGATGTGGAAATTATCAAGTTGATCAAATATGAGGCTATGGCTGGCTGGAAAGATAAGAGACTGCAGAAGCAGAGAAGCAGCACACAGCAATGCAAATATCTCTACACCAGATTAAGAGCTGTGCTCTGGAGTGTGGGCACCACCCCTCTGCACTGTAGCAGATGGAGGACAGCCACGACTTCAGGCTCATGTATATAATTCATATTCCATCTTAGCCTCAGAAAGATGGGAAACAATTTTACGGATCTAAAAGAGACTAATGCTCATTTTTGAGTACACTCCACAGAAGGTGATCGTGATCATTTCAGCAGCCTTCAGAAAACTTAGTACGTGTCATTTGCCTGCTTATGTTTAAATTTATGGGTATGGTTTATTTTGAAAAAGCTAAGAACTCAAGGAGGAGAAAAATTATTTTTTTTGTGATCTTGCATGGACCACAGGACTGTAAACAGGGCTACACCGATCACTGCTTTGTTTACTTCTGATATAGGGTTTGGACACATTGCTATGGCTAAGGCTAAAACAACGAATCCTGAAGACCTATTTGTGAAACACTGCCTGTTTTCCCTATAACTAGATATAAATCTGTTTAATTTGAGGTAGGAAGTGAAATAGTGATATATGCTTGCTTAACACTGTTGTGCAAAACCAGTAAAATTTGGCTAACAGTATCTGGTCAGCAACTATTTAAGGAATCAGACTGCTATTGAAGGTAATGCATGAGAATGAACTTTCTGATTTGCAATCAAGAAAAAGAATCCACAAGAGAAGAATCTCAAACAGTTAACAATGCCCAAACTTCTCCACTCACAGTCATCATCCGACGTGAACTACAATTAAATTAGCCTGAGATTTTATGAACAGTATGGTTACATCAGCATTGCTCTGATAATTTCCGACTCATTTTTTCACATACATGATGAATTTTACTGATCTAAATGCAAAAGAAAACTCAAGTTACTTGGTCTTATTACTCCTCAGGCTTTCACAGTTAATTGTGTGACTAATTGCAACAATCCTTTTTTTTCCTTTTAGAAAAGGTCAAAACCCAGAGATATATTTCCCTAAATGTATTTTCCACTTTTATCTCCCTGCTGACTCTACAACTTTCTTTTTTATTCTTTTTTTTTTCCACCTGTGCTCTGAAACATTCTGATGTACAGCATATTTACACATAATCTTTAAAATGCTGTGACAGTCTGATATTTTTAAGTAGAAGGAAATACACTAATCTTTTATGAGAGAATAAATTTAGTGTCCAGAGAAACAGACATAAGTAATTCAAATCCATGAAAAAAATATTCAGTAAGGTGTCATTTGAGAACATACCCATCTACCTATTTCAAATCACAATCTCTATTCTATCAGAACCTTCCTATTCAGATCTAGGTCTAGGAATTATTAACGTGGAACTAGTAGAGCCATCTGTGAACTATTCTAAATTTCAACCCAGAACAGGTTGCAGTACCTCAGGGAAGTGTTAACAGAACAGGGAGGGAGTCATTCAGACATCAAGCTTGACTTCATTTCAACCTGACAGCAGCAGGAAGTCATCCTGCCTTTGAATATATACTCTTGAATTTATGCAAAAGCTATACTTTATTACCCGCCCAGTTCACTGGTCACATATGTATAAATCACACAAAATAATATCGCAGATGGCATCACTTTAGACAGAGGCCACAGAGGTCCTGAATAAACATGACTTCCTATTAGTCATAGCTAAAGGACATTAATGAGTTACATAGTAAATTCAGTTGTAGCAGAAAGTAATAGCCACATGTATTTCAAAGTGGTTGAAAACATGGTATATGGGTGTATTCTTTTTTCCTTTAATACTAATGTTCATAAAATTATTTTTTAAAAAACTGGGGTTTTTTTTCTAGCTCAAGTATTTAATCCATTTACTACAAAGAAAAACCTTTCCTCTTTCCTCCTCTTTCAATGTCTTGTGCTGCTTATGGGAGCAGCTGCTGGAACACACACATTGTGTCTGTCCCGTAGGAAAAATAAAGACTAATCTTACAACAAGTATAGACAGGCTGCAGGGGTCACTTGTGCTGGAGGGAGTCACAGTTGGCTTTTCAATGCCAAGACTTCATTTCTATCATGATGACAAGCTTTTATAAACTTGAGCTTTATATCTTGCCCTCTCTACTTTCTGCAGTTCATACAGTCATTTGTCATAAGCTAACCTAAAAATAATGTTGTGTGTGGACTCAGACAGTCAGCAAAGAAACAAAATAGCATACTTAGTGCAGGAAAAAACAGTTTAGACATTGTTAAAAGTTTAAAAACTTCATTTTTCTTTTTGAGAAAGTTTGTGCATTTGCTGAAGACACTCTTCAGTTGTACAGCTGTAGAGATACAATGTGGCCTTGGATGACACAGGTTAAAAAAAACATGCAATTTGTTCAGTCATATTTACTCCTTCAGGAGTAATTTACTCCAATGACTATTAATAGAACTGACGCACAACTACATATTTCAGTGTTGATTTCCATAAGACCTTGATGGAAGTTATGCACTTTTCAGGTGGCTGAAAATCCTGTCTTTCCCTTCTAGCAATTAGTAGAACTGATTTTAATGTCTACTGAAGACCTACTGAAATTAACTAAAAGACTTTGATCAGCTTTAGATCAGATGCAGCATACGAGAGATATACATGAAAGCTCCCACCCTTTTAAACATAAGAAAAACTGAAAACAACAGATGACATGAAAACCTCATTTCTCTTTGAAGTCAGTCTGATTCATCAACCCTGGTGGGCAGAAACTCTTATAAAATTTTAATTTCCTATGCCTTTAAACTTATTCCCTTGGTCTATGCAAAAGTCCATTTGCCCTATACAAAACAGAAGGTAATGAAACCACGATTTCATTTATCAAAACCTTGAAGTGTTCACCTAATTATGCATGTTTACTAAGTACAGAATTCTGCCACTACATGCATAACAGAAATAGAAAATTACATACTTTTTTAAAAATGGAGTACTGGAATAATTATATTAAAAACTTACAGTATTTTAAAATTACTCTAGAAATATTAATTACTTTTTGAATTGCCTCTCCAATAGAAAATGAAATCTGTGAGGATGACTGACTAACGCAATATTCAGATGATACAACATAACTCAGAATACGCTTTTCCAGTCCATCTGTTGGCCTTGTGTCTATCTGCCTGTCAAGGTCTCTGTGCACAGCTAGTCCATAATGCTAAAATCTGTGACATATGGGGATCATTTACCACAAAAAGTAGTCTCCAAGAGCATGTGTCAACCTGCATGTTGGAACTTTCCTCAGTTCCAAGAGAGAAGTACAATTTCACCCTTGTAGTCATAGTAAACCACTGCTTTTGGAATGCCATATTCATCCAAGCTCTTTTGTAAACAAACATGACCTCAGAGAATAAGTGGTGCTTAAAGGGACTACACAAAAGATAGTGTTTGAAACTCAGGGCTGATTACTTCCATTCTCCTCTTCAACAGAAGAGACATTCAAACATTTTTAAAAATACGGCTCCAATAAAAGGTAATGGTTGACTCTGCCAAAACCAGTTGCCTTCTCAGTTGCTGCTTCAAAATAAAATACTACACAGCACTAAATTTAACTCCAAGCAGCCATAGTGAGAAGTCTGAAAATTTGTTTGTGACAGAGAAAACTAAACCCTGCTAGGTTGCAATGCTGGTACCCCTGTAGGTAACTGGGGGCTAGCCATTCAGAGAAGACATTTCCTTTCCAGGTTGAACAAACCCTGTTCCCTAATTCTCACAACAGGGCTTCTGTCCCTGACTATTTTTGTGGCTCCTCACTTCATGTTTTTTCTGTACTATGGGGCAAAACCTGTTACTGGACACCACAAAAGAGAGCATGGATCCATCTGCTTTACACCGTCCCTTCAGGTATTTCTAATATCACTTCCCTAAGATTGCTGCCTTTTCACTGCAGAATCAATCAGATTCTAATCAATCAGATTAGATGACAGGCACCATACAACTATAATTTCCAG
The DNA here is from genome assembly GCA_026283785.1 of Coracopsis vasa. NCBI lineage: Eukaryota > Metazoa > Chordata > Aves > Psittaciformes > Psittacidae > Coracopsis > Coracopsis vasa. The sequence goes on from JANHGB010068477.1 coordinate 44,918, forward strand.
TAAATTAACAAATGCACCAGATTGATAGACAAGCAGCTGAGCAACCAGGTGAAATTTTGCATTTTTGCACTGAAGCATTCCTTTCTTTTTGCCAAAATTTTAAACGTAAGAAAATTAAGAATTCTACCAATGCGCTTTTGTACTGAACAGCTAATTAACAAAGCCAATTATATTTAACATATAGTGGAAGTATTTGCCATTACCTATGGGGTGAAAAACAGAATATTGTTAATATAATTGAAACAAACTACTATAACATAGCCAGTTGTAACAATAATGAACACCATATAAAGCTTAACTGGTTGATGCAAAATTAAAATCATAAGGATTATTTGTTGTACAAAATGGAAAATCGCATTTATCAGCCATAAAATGTCATAAGAAGACATAAAATGCAGAAGAATAAACCCCTACTTTATAGCAAAAAATTTTCAAAATAGTGGCCTGGTTATGAATAGTGCCTCTACTCAGATTTCAAACAGATTTAATAACTGCTCCATTTGGGACAATAATTAAAGTTTTATCCTGCGCCATTTGACACTACCATCTGGTTCTTGTTTAGGTAATACCCACCCTAAGATTTCAGGCATAATAAGAGAAAACAGTATTTTTATCTCTAGCAGCTCTGCTGGACTTTTACAGAAAGGACTACAAAACTAGATGAGAATAGTACAAAAATATCTTTGCCTATAATCTCAAGCAAGTAACTTGGACCTGTCACTAGAATAATGTCTATGCATTACAAGAAGATTGCTGAATACTCCGTCTGTTGTTCACCAGTAGCTATCTGCCATATCAATGTCTCACAGCAATGTCTTAGATATCAAATCTCACAACTGGACTAAGTATGCCCTTTTACTCTACATTTTTCATAGAATCACTGCATATCGCCATCCTCAGTTTTTACAATCAGTGAAATAAACCCCACAGCCAATGACTGGAGAAGCCATAAATCTGAATCACTGCAATGACAAGAATGAAATTTCTCCATAGCTTACTAGGATGAATACTGAAGTAAATCCGCTTTAAACGACAGCAATAGCAGCACGCACTTTGACCTAGTTTTCAAAAGAAGTAGAAAAGAGCTGCAAATGGAAGACGGATTCCTAATCTCTTAGAATCCTTTGGAAATCTGAGTTTGTTTTCTCTATAAGTGATCCAAGATATGAAGCAATTTCTATCCATATCAGTCAAAGGCACACCATTGAAACATCTAATTTATTTCTCTTGAATAACATTCTCCTTAAGCTCCTGAATTAAAGAGTACTTTGCCATACAGCTTGTATCGAGTTTCTTTTTTTGTTAAGCGGAAAAGTGATTAATACAGGGTGATTTATCATACACTGATTCTTTCAACATGATATAAACTGGTGTGAATATTTGTCTGAACCAAATTAGTTCCTACATTTAATACAGTAACCATAACTACAGGATCAAATGGATGTTGCTAATATAGAAAATAATCAGTGTTTTGTTGTAGATTTAACATGCTCAGAATAATATTAGCTTCTACTGTTCATGTCACCACTAAACACCTCCAGCTGCTATGTAGCTGCTCAAAGCAGAAGACCATCAGAAGTTGTTCTAAACTTTCTCAGGGCATGTGTGTTGCCAGGCAAGTGAGAAGTAGTGTCAAAGGTCAAAATCACTATAACAGAGAAGCGTAATTTGCAGTGTCATGGGCATTTCCTTCTTCATCGATAATGGCACTACACTCACATACACTCTGACCACACGCTTTGTATATGACAACCAGTTTAAAACAGGATGTTTCAGTTTAATTTAGCTACTGTTATCACTACTCACATAGCATGGATTTCCATACAAGATAATTTACCCCTCACTTCTGTGACTGCAATGAAAATCTACTCTTAATCCACCAAAAAGTATAGATTCACCGTTTCAGTTTCTTTACTTCCAAGAATCACACTGATCTCTTTTAACACATTAAAGCCCATTGCCAGAGAAAGTCAGCCTTTTTTTCTGCAAAAAAAGAACAGTTGTGATCATGAAATTTAAAGTGAAGCTTTACGAGATGAAAATAGGGTAAAAGTTAAGCTTTACTGCACCATAATTATTTTAGTTCTTCACTGCAAACACAATTGGTAAAAAATTAAACCATATCCACTTCGCAAGGAGTTTATCAGATTAAATTTTACCAACTCATTCCTTCACAAATACTAAGTTCATTTCACCTATCAGACAGTGTCTTGATCTTCATTAAGAAGAACTGAAAAGATCTTAAGATACCTTTATGGTACACATATGTTTTGCTTTCAGCACCAGCCAGCTTGTACCATTAAAATGTTGTATTATGCCAGTACTGTAATTGTACTCACATAAAGATAAGCTTAGAAATAGCATATTGAGGATGCCAGCAGCTCAACATTGCCTGAAAATAAGCTCATACAGGTACTTGCAGGAAAAATCTTTTGTCATTTCTCAGAAAAAATATTATTATAACAGGAGATTTATGGAAAAAAATATTGACTAAATCAATCATGCATAGAATGATTGACTAAAAGAGTCAATTACTTTTTTCTTCATATGCTCCATCATTATATCTTCAAAAATAGTACGTCCATTGCTTTACTCTGTATGAGTAACATCGTACGGCACAAAGAAGCCTTTCACTGGGGACAAAAAACTGAGATTTGGGATTATCTGAACTCCTTTCCATCTTACTCATGCCACATAAATTGGTCGCAGTTAAGCTAACCATCTATGAATGACTTTTTACTGTTCATTAATTTAAACACCCACCATATGAGACAGTTAAAAAATTTCTTCTTCCAAAAAAAAAAAAACAAAAAAAAAAGAGCAGATGTAACTATGTGTCAGATAATTCCAGTGAAAGCAAATAATAACTTATTTATTTCGTTAATTTACTATTTATATTGTTTTCCTGACCATGGTATCTCTTGCACAGAATGCAGCAATGGCTCCAGCCTCTGCACCAGGTCATGCCAGATTGCTGCAGCTGCATAAACCTTGGAGAAAGCAAGCCAAGAGTAAGATCACCAAGAGTAAGCCTCCACCTATAACTGAGTCACTGACCCTTGCTGAAACAATCTCCTTTTGCACGTGGGAAGCATTCCTGGATTTTTTCATGTTATCAGTAGAGATATGCATACGTTTATAAAACCTGAATTTAAATGCCTTTTGTTTTGTTTGAGTGGTATTTTTTTTGTTTTGGTTTGTGTTTTTTTTTTTTTTCTTGTGTGCATGTGTTTTTTTGGTTTCTGTTATTTTCTGTTGTTTTTTTGGGTTTTTTTAGCTATCCAAGGAAAATGTACCATATTATTAAGCAGAAAATTGAGATTTACTAAAATGCATTGCTACCCTACATTCACACAGAAAGTTGTAAAATAGTTTAAATAGTGTAAAGGTGTAAAAATATTCAAATACACTAATCCTCTATCATGTGCCTCACTAAAGTAAGTGGATTATGGGCTGACCATGTCAATTAACCACAGGTTTTCACATACCTACCACAGTAGCTTGTCCAAATTTTCACAAGAATTTCCTCTACACAAAGAAAGTGCAAATTGAAGTGTCGTAAAACAATTTCTCTGCAAGTCTTTACAAACCATGAGGTAGGTGTAGCTGTATTTACCTCTATACAAGCACTACATAAAGACTTTGTCAGCTCATAAAACTAGTTAAATACAAAATTTGGCTGACATCTGTAGTGAGTTGGATGTCACCCAGGCCATAGTGACCTCCACTGAAATAGAAAAACTGCAGGAGGCGGGTAACAGCAACAGCAAGTTAAAGGTGCAGAAATTACTAATGATGGATAGAGCTTTTTTCTGATGGTGGATAGACCTTTTTTTTTTGTCAGAATACTGAGACTTCTACAACTGTTGGTATCAAAGAAATAGCAATAAGAGAGAAAACTCAAAGTTTAATTTGTTGTTTATATGTGGCCTAAAGGCCAGCACAGCAGCAGCTACTTCAGAAGTTTGGAAAGCTGCCACTGTAGCTAAAAGGTGGAAAAAATTCAATTTATCAAAGTGAAAGATTCAATCTAGAACTGCTAGACAACTGCTTAAGTGCTCCAGTAAACAGAAAATTAAGACCTGATATTAGTACATATGTTCGTGTGTGCACTACTTCTCCAGAAAAGAGCCCATTTGCCATTCCTTCCCTGAGAACAAAGATTTACACCCTGAGTCTCTGTTTTTATCTATCATCTAGCTCTCTAGACACATACAAAAATGTAGGTAACATTACTTTAACTAGTTGGTTTAACACTAATTGCAGTTATATAATACGGTTGCTAGCTGATGATCAATGGTTAACTCCTGTGTTTGAGGTTACTATTTAAAAAATATTAGAGAGGCAGCTTTTCCCTTTCAATTACTCTGTTTCTGGTAGTCAGTGGGGTGTTACATCAATGCATGCTCATCAAACAGACGTTTTGATCCAACCTCTTCTGGTTTCAGGGATTCCATCTGCATCACTTAGGCTAATAATTCACAGCCATTTTACAAAGTAATTGCAACTGGTAAATTACAGACTTCTTTATAAGTATAGTAAAAAACTTACAGGTAAGTACTCTCGCCATCAAATGGATTGTAATACCTGTACTTACTATATCAATGGAACAAACAGAACATACTGTGAAAAAAGAAAATCTATGGCCTGCTGTTCTTGCTCTGTAGTGGTTGATTTCAAAGATTACAACCTTCATCCTCACACATTTTTCATCCATTATATAGATGAATTATTTTAATTCCATCTTGCTGCATTATATGTGTGTGTCAGGGGAAGTAATTATAATGGAAAGTAGACAGCAATAAATGAGGAGGAAAGGCACATAATTTTCAGTGCGTACAAAGATACAAACCGAAGATGTTTACTTAATTTTATCAAAGCAATATCTCTGGAAATTAAAACTTTAATGAAAGCAATAACTGAAGCATAAGCAAAACAATATTAAAGCCCCAACATAATTTTTCATTATATTAAATGTTTAAAGCTGTTTTCCTTTTTTAATTCTACAGTGCACTCAAAGGAAGTTATTGGGTTTTAATATTATTCAGTTGTACATACTTGGAGAACAATCTACACATACAGTGTCACTGGGGAGTAATGCAAGCAACAAACTATAAAAACTCAAAAATCATCAGTATGGAATATGCGAGAGTATTTTAATAACTGGAATGAGGCTTTTTGTTATTAATGATATGCATCAAAAGCAATGCTGCTGATTCCAAAAATAAGAACATTAAGATTCATTTCATAACTACTAGGAAGTCTCTTTGCAATTTTTCAAATTAAAAACTCTTCATTTTTATAATGAACAATGTGACTAATCAATGACTGTGGTTTTTCAAAGGCTAATAACTCAACATTCAAGATCCACACTTTTGACCCAGAAGCAGCCTGTAATAAATTGGTTATAAAAGAAGAACCAAGAATACACGCTACAATTAACCTTTTTATTTCCCTTTACTTTGATATGAGCTCATCACTTTAATTTGTAAAAACATTAAGCTGAATCCCAAAAACTAATGAGTTAGAACATCTTGCAAGGTAAATGGAAGTTTTGTTTGTCTTTAATTCATAGCAAACTTAATCTTCTGAGATGCTCTGTCAAGCCAGAAAAGTTGCTTAGAGATTTCCTAGTCCCCCTTCAAAGAAAAATCCAAACCTTACGTTTCTCAAAAAGGACACTTGACTTCATTAGAATCAAAACAGCAGTAAGTTAACAGCTTTAATATGTTAATTTCTTTTCGTATAAATTTCTCATTTACTTTTTCTGCCTTGGAAAAATAAAATGTACCTGAATTCTGTGCACAGGGGAAAATTACAATGCATGTTTAAAGCAGTAGAAAAAAAAAAAAAATCCATCATTTCAGAAAAATCATGGAATCATGGAATAGTTTGGGCTGGAAAGGACCTTAAGATCACCACCCAGTTGCAACCCCCCTGACATGGGCAGGGATGCCTCACACTAAACCATGTCACCTAAGCCTCTGTCCAACCTGGCCTTGAACACTGGCAGGGATGGAGCATTTACCACCTTTTTTTGGTCAATCTATTCCAGTGTCTCACTACCCTCACAGTAAAGAAGTTCTTCCTTATGTCTAACCTGGAGTTCCCCTGTTTAAGTTTAAACCCATTACCCCTTGTCCTATCGCTACAAAATTTCAGTTCCATCATTTCAAAAAATTGCAGGTTATTAAAAAAAAAAAAAAAAAAAAAAGCTAAATCCAGTAATGTAAACTCCTGTGAATTACAAATTATCAAAGTGCACTTTGTGTCCAAAATCAGCAATAGAACATGGCAGTTAGCAGACAACACAGCAAAATTCTGTGAGAATTACAAGTGCTTGATAGTAAAATAAAACTTAATCTGCTAATAATAGTTTCATATAGGATGAATTAACCCATCTGTCATAAACGTAAAAAAGTTTAAGAAATCATTATAAACAAAAATATACTAAATGAGAGCTCAGTGAGTAGAAAAATAAACAAGGCTTTAAATTTCTCACAGGTACTGAAATCTCTCTATGACATCTCTTCCCACTCAGTCCCACTGATTTCTCAGGCTTAAAGGACTTAATTCCAATCATATGGATCAATGAGCAATGCATGGTTCCTACTACTTAATTTATTTTGATTCTCTCCCACATAGGTCTCTACAAAACAGGTTACGCATATACACATTGCAACTTCAAGAGAAGATACTCTTTCTGGTAAATTATTTGCACCGCTTTGCTCTCTATAGATACTTCTAAGAAAGAGATGCTCCAATCTTAATGAGGTTGTAATTGGTCTGTTAGTGTTTATACAATTGCTGGTTGGATTTGATTTCTGAAGAGGTTGTGAAGAGATGACAGTTTAACAGTATAACATAGTTTTTAAATGACCAATGTAAGAGACTCTCAGGCTATTCAGCTCTCTTCTGCAGAAAGTACTCTGCTATCGCAATAGACAAGACATTCTCTCAAAATCTGTTAACTCTATTCCTTACATAAACACTCAGAACCTGAAGTATTTGCTTCCCTCAGGATCATTTAATTATTAAAAAACACAATAGTATTCAGATCTAAGCATCTCCTATTGTTCAAGGTTTATTAACACTTCAACATCCATTGCGTACATCTCTCTGTAAGTCTTTGTAAACCTATAAAGCTAAAGGGACATTAGTTCAGCCAAAGTTTTTTAACTGTAAAAGAACATAAAGTGAAACCATTAAGGACTAAAGCAAAATTATGCAAAATACATTCTAATCAGCACTACTCAAAGAACTGACCTTAGGCCATTCAGAATGTATAATACTACTAATAAAATCGTTAAATTCAGTCCAACTACCAGGTTTTGTCAATAATCTGATCTACCACACAAAAAGTCTTGTTACATGACGAATTTAATGTAAAAAGCATCAACTTGCTTTCCCCAAAATAATTAATTATGTAATCTCACTTATTGACCATGACTCAAAGGATTTAATTTGTGCTTTAAGGGCAATTACATTATCTTATTTTCATCATCAATAATCCAGTTTCTTAGCTGCGCTAAATGACAAGGGCAAAGGACAAATAATTATTCACTTGAGAATTAGATTATTATGCAGAAAAACTAAGATTTATTTACATTCTCATGTAAAATCAGTGGGAATTGGTTTTATTTAATGTATTTGATGGCTTCTACTATTCTTGGTTTGGATCAAAGGAAAGTAAGACATCCTCAGTCTACTGAAAAGGAAATCCTAAATACCTTTTTAAAAGGTGGTTGCTAGTTTAAAGAGTGCTGATAATTTAAGCATCAGTATTAAATTAACCGAGACAACAATAAGAAATTTTACCTTGTGGCAGGTTTAAAAGAGTGGTGGTTTATCATGTTTTCAAATGGAATCCATTTTACTTTCAGCTAGGACATATAATCAGATTGGCTGTCTGCCCACAGGTGGCCAATATCAGTCAAATGACAGGTTTAAGAAGTTATGCAGCATTATAGAAAACATATGAAGAAAACTGTACTTTTTAAAATGGTCTGAAAGTAGAATTCTTCACTGTTTGTTGTGTGCCAAATAAATGTAGGAAAAGAAAAAATAGGAGCAGAGGAAGAATAAGGGATGAAATAAGGGACTGGCCTCAAACAGACCAATGCAGAAATGTCATTAAGTGTTTATAAAATTATTTTCTGGTATATTTACAGATCCTATGAGAAATGTTCAAATATTCCAGCTGAACTTTTAAGAAAACATAAATACAAGTCAGGATACATTTTTATTATCTACATTCTCCTCATTTTATTATCTACATTCTACTTGAGGCAGAGAAAAAGGCAGCAGGTATTTCTGATCTTTGTTTCTGAGACTTTAAATGTTTTAAGAAACGTAACTTTCTACTATCTTGATTATATGTTAAAGTATCTTTATGCAACAGTCAAAATTATAGAAAGGATTGATGGAATTCGAAAAATGGCTACAGACAAATGTGCCTACTCTGGAACTAGTCTGAAATCAGAGTAAACATGGATTTGTGCATTTGCTGAAAAGATTAAAGAGAAATAAATGTTTGTTACCAACACTGTGCGAATCATTCCCTTGAACTTTGCCTTTCTCTTTTTCATACATTAAGAAGCATCCTAGAATTTTATGCAAGGAAGAAGTTAAAAAGTCTGCACTTAGTCTCCAAAATCTACTTCTCCTCCTAGGGATCTTACATCTCAGAAAGAAAGCTGACTAACATCACAATATCCTCATGTTTCCATTGTCACACTTCCCTAGTACAATTCCATAATCTCACAGTAATTCTAGACAGTCCAGGATTATAGAAATATTCAATAATCACAGCTAAGCATTTCTTACACCATCTTACAACATTAAATCCTGCATAAAAGTTTAATACTTTTGATTAAATAAACCTTTAAGTATTTTTGGTGCAAATATTTAGTGATGAACTACTGAAGTTGCAAATCTGAGCAAGTTTATCATTAATCCCAGAAAGACTTAACTCTTATGCTATGGATCTCCTTTCCACTTGATGACAATCACTCACACAAAGCACAGAACTGAAACACAGTCTAATAGATACCAGAACTTATTTACAATTCTTGGGCTGGGTCACAGTTCCCTCTGAAGGCGAGAAATTACTTGTCAAATATCTTGGTGTTACAGAAATCAACAAAATCTCTGGATTAATAAAATTCCCTTTGACTTCTCTCAGCTTTTGGACTAAGATTTAAATGGGATTTATATTCAATAAAAGAGAGAAACCTCCAAAACAGGGAAGTACCTTGATTAAACTAAATTGATTTTATTAATAATCCCCTGAAAAGTTTATTCTTAGACATTTTCAGAAAGCCTTTCTCAAGTAATGAAACTGAGAATCAGCATATTAAGTGAGCAAGTCCTCTGCTAAAGGAGATCTTGACAGAGTAGCAGAACTGGCCATAGCGCATTCATTTTTATTGTGGCCATCTCATTAACCTTGTTAAATATGCTATTCTAATTACAGCTGCACTAAGTAGAGTAAAAAACAATGCCCTGATTTTGCTAAATGTGCTTATTTGACTAGGATGGTAGTATTTCAATATTATGTAAGGTTCAATGAAATGAACAATGAGATCTATAAAACAACTGCACTGACTTAAAGATCTGTGTGGGCTCAAAATACAGACCTACTTAGAGGATGACACTGGGGTACATTTTTTTTTTTTTTTATAAATTTGAACATTTGATATTTGATATTAAAATGGTAATATTATTGCGTGGCCTTCCTAAAACTTGTTTCTCACTTTGAATACAACTACATTTTTCACATCTTGGAAACAACTCACCACCAAAATTCTTCTGACAAGATTCCAAACTTACTGCTTCCATTAGTACCATAGGGAAGTGCCCAAAACACTTCAAAACCCTTTTGTCATTTCAGGGCCCTAGCCCTAAGCTTGGTGGGGTTTTGGTTTGGGATTTTTTTAAGCTTTCAGTAGCTTTTCTGCCATAGATTAAAAGCTTAATTCAACCCAGAATATTATTGGAACCAATTACCTCCACACATTAACTTTACTGAGTGTTCAAGAGCTTTTTCTTTTCTTTTAAAATAATATGTTATATGTTCTTCTTGGAACCAACTGGAAAAAACATCTCCATGCATGACTCCCTAAGGTTTTTATAGTTGCTTTAAAAGCTAGTGTCAGTATCAGACTTAACACTTGGTCTTAAGTCCAAATCAAATTCTAAATGACTGGAAGTTATTTAGGTATTCACACATACATCTACAAATCCTGAAAACACTAATCTATATCACTGCTAGGAAGTTCAGCAAAATGCATAAATGGCAAAGAAATGTACCTCATACCAGACTAACTCTCACATGCACTGCATGTGCCCTAGCTACACAGGTACATACAAGAAGGACAACCTTCAGTTTTTTCACAAGAAACATACTTGAATGAAAATGAAAGTATTAACAGTCACACTTAATTGCTGGTTGCATCTAAGTACCCTCATGTTTAAGTTCTGGAGTTTTGTATAACAGAATCTACATCCAGGGAAATATTAGGATAAAAGAGGGGGCACAGTTTTCAGGTACGGAAATAGCTTCAGTAAAGCTCCATGTATTGATGTTGGTATTGTGCTTTTTGTTAAAGCCTTTCATGTTTGCTTGGTCAAGTCATATTTCTTGTTTCCCACCATGGATTATTGTGGGGTTTGATCCCTGTGAGTTACAGGCATTTAAACTCTATGTCATGGTTATTTAAAAAGCTGTTGAGTGGCAGTTAAGATTTAATCAACACCAACAAAAGAGAAACTCAGGTTAAAAGGTTCACAGGGGGCCAAAAGAATCACTAGGAACTTGAAAAACAAACACACCAGTGAATGCATGTGGCACTCTGCAACCCCCTTTTGACAATGCAGAGGCAAGTGATACCGTTTACTAATGTAAGTGGTCCTGCAAATGCAAATTATAACTCCACCTTTTTAATAGCAAAATGTAACTGTTGTTACACTGCAAAGTGTTTATACTGCTGATTTGCAGAGTGATGTAGCTAGGTTAACTTTGCTGTGCAAATATGGTAAACTTCAAACAAAAAAACACACAAAAAACCAACACGAATACCCCACCAAAACCCAAAAGGTGTGAAATCAATGTCCTTTTTTCCTTTAAATAATAATAATAAAAAAGACCCCAAACTCACATAATTTGTATTCTCAACCAGATGCAGAGTTGAGGAAGTAGGTGATTACTGGTTTTGTGAAAATTCACTTTTCTTTTGTTAGCCTCTGTAAAAGCTACAGAATATCATATTGTATCTATCAATGCAGAATATGAAAACATTGTAAAATATGTCTCAAAAATGTAGTGGGAGTAAACTTCATAACTCAAAAAATAATAATGACTTATGATAGGAAGGTTTTAACGCTCACTGCACCTACTATCAAATGAACTAAATATGAAGAGAAAAAATTGAGTGAAAGTAACAGTTCCAAGGCTCTCATGTGTCACTGAGCAAAGCATTCTCAAAACAAATAACTACATTTTACACTAATTTCTATAGCTCTGTTTCTGTCAAATCTTTTTCTGTGATGTAGAGCTCATGGGAAAAAAAAATTTACTGTATCACATCAGTAACTTCTCTGAAGACAGAGAGACTACTCAGAATAACAAAGGGCTCCTTGTTGAAGAAGCAACTAATGGTTTCAGATTCAGCCTTCAGCTACCTCAAGTGGATAATTGAATAGAGCCAGTTTTCAGTTTAGCCTAATGTGAAGGCATCAGCTTTTCAGAAAAATAGCATGGCAATCACTTCACACCAATAGTTATACTTCAGTTATCTTCAGGTAGAGGCTACTTTCCCCCTGATCTTGTCCAAGCTTGTCTTCTGATACCTCTATACATACTGACTTTGGAATCATACACATTTCATAAACATTTCCATCCCTTAGCACAATCAGAAAGCATCTTTTGGATGTATTTTTCGAGGTGGCAAGCAGGCTGTGGGTATGTATACACAGATAGCCTTCTGGTACAACTGGCTTTTTAGAGTTAGGGAAAGCACCTACCAATGTTGATGAGGCTTAATGCTAACCAATAATGTATATGGATTTACATTACAGACTCCTGAGCAAATATATATTTTATGGAAAAATGTAATTAGGCAGGTTGCTTTTCATTAACACACAAAATTAAGATGCAAATCCAATAACTATATTAGTTGTATAAGTATTTTGTTATTGGTTTTGGAATTACTGCTGATTCAACACATATTTGAGGTTGTTTTACTTGGTAGATATTTCTATAATAATTTTCCTCTTTATTTTCTTTCTGACACATTCTACAATTGCTATTTATGAAAATACAATACACAATGATAAGGGAAAAAAAATCAATAGGCAAGTTGTGAGAAATGTACTCACCTTTAGAAAAATTTAACTGGGGACAAAGTCAGTGGAGCAAAGTTTTATTTACAGCGCTGGGTGCATGCCTTTATATCCTGCATGCATACTTGTGAGTACAGAGTCAAATTTTCTTATAGTCAAGCCTTTTACATATTCATAGGAATTTCAGAAAGACAAATCCCACCTCCCGATGGCTGATGCAATCTTCATTCTTTCTTCTGTGCATATCCAGAAGGGTCTTTTAAGAGCTAGTTGATAAAGGCTAGTAGTCTTCTTTGATATGAACTTCTGACCTACTTATCCCTGTGCATGTGCCTACAGCCCTTACATAACTTGTTCTGTTACTTCCAGATTACATGTTGGTTTGATCAAGCATGACTACCATATGTCCTATGTCCAGCCGTAAAAGTCTCTTGTTCCTGTTTGTTTCACAGCTTCAGGAGCTTACATTCTTCCTGTCCGCCTACGTGATTGTGCTTAAGCAGGATACAATGCAAAAACAAAGATAAAGCAAGCTTTTGCTGAAGCAAACTATTTATATTGTTAATCACACCTTTCACTTTCAGACTAAACCACTGAATTTTATGTCTTCAGTGAAATATGCTTACTACAAATGAACGCACCATCCCGTTACTTGAAGAGCACTTACACATGAGGCTGTGCTGAAAACAGAATTATTTCTCAAATCAGTGTTACGTGTTATTTCATGTTTTGCAGTATTCTAACAATTAAGATTTTTCTATTAACCATCTGCATATTTTCTTCAGCTGTGACTCAATAACAGAACATTCTGTCTCATGAGTGCATTTGACTCATCACATGAAGCACAATATATTTACTTAAGAACACTTGTGCTTTAGAACAAGCTGTTAACATAGGATGAAGGCACCTAACCAGAAAAGGCACAAAAAGAGCTTCAAGCAGGCTGTACCAAGAAATTTAAGATAAGTCTGCAATAACCTATATGAAACTTGGTACTTTTTTACCCTTTCACAATTGAAAGATTTAAAAAAAATATTTCCATCATGATTTAGGTTGTTTAGACTATGCACATTTAAAGAGTGGACATTGAATAATGCCAATAAACAGAGAAACATAAGATTTGATTTCAGTTTCCCTATTTAATGTCACCCAACATGATTCTCTCAAGACTAGTGTCTTGACTCACTTGAAGAAATTGAAGAGCTTGCTTTGTTTCAGAAGACCTGGCTAGTATCATCTACTTTTACCTATTAACAAACATTTTATGTTAGCAAAGGTAATGAACACAAGTTTCACCATTTCTTAGATAAGTTACACTGCTTTATCAATAAGCAAGTCTAGTTACACAGCACTGAGAAGTGCTGCTGGGTTGAGGAACAGCATAATTTGATTGTACTTACGTAAGAGTTAATTCATCACAAAAGACTTAAAATATCATCTTCATCAAGATCTCTCCAGAGATGACTATAGAGAAAGTGTTTCTTAATAAGCAGTGTTCATTGCTTGGCTGATTTTCATTTACTTCCCTTCCCCCCTGCTTTTTTTGACAAAGCTGTATCTAATAACGTAATTATTAACACCAAGGAATAGCAGTACTTATTACTCTGGATATAGGATCCTAGAAATCTGTGGAAGAAACCACTTGTTATTTTTAGGATATTGAAAACTCCAAACCTCATAAGGCAAATCCCATCCCAGAAATTTATATCTCAAATTCTACTTGGCATTGAACAATGGGCTGAATCCTCCATTTTATAATTGCTGTCACTTCAGTCAATCACTCAGACTAGTACAGTCTACACAATATTATGTTATTCTTCGCATAAGCATCCAGCACTTACAATTAGCCACCTCTATACTAGCTTTCCCTAGCCTTACCCTGCAAATCTGCCTGCATTCTCTATTTCAGTCATTTATATTGCTTCCTATTTATGACTGAACATCTGGTCACGAGCTAACTTTTTCAACCAGGTGAAGACTGTTTGAGTGACCTGTAAACAGCTTTAAAATTTTCCAGACTTGGTGAAAGACTGAAAATGGAATACATTTATACACTGGGCAATAGAGAATTCAGAAGCATTTATTTATAATCTGATCCTAACTCTTAGTTGTCTTGTTAGAAAGTTTATTTGTCTGTCCTCATCTGTCAAACTGTCTCATTTCCACATTCCCAGACACCTTACAGAGACCAGTCCTTTCATACACAGCTAGGTTAAGTAAAACAGTTGGCAAGGATCACCACTGTGCATAAATGCAACTTTCTAAACAGATGGATACATTTATTCTTAGCCTTTATTTGAAAAGAGCACTTTGAGAAGACTCAGAGAAATACATCAAGTGTTCATTCTGTGATAGGTCATGCATACAATCCTGCTGAAAATGATAGGAGTAGTTGTAAATTATGAAAAGCTGCAGTCTAGGATCTCATAACTGGGTGGCCTAGATATTAATAAGGATATGCATACTAATGATGATGAAGCAGTTGTCCATGGAAAAGCTGATTTAGAGAATATTCAGTTTTATCTTTCTGACAGCTCACATGGGAGCACATACAGTATTCATTTCTTTTCGTTGTGCTAGAGTCAAATTAGAATATTGTTTAAAGATAAGGGGCAGTATCATTCCACTTGTTTGACCTACTTATTCTATTCAGTACTTTCCAATCTTTAGCAAGAAGGGCTTTTAGACACAGGGCAAAAAATTCAACTCAACAGCAATATAAAATTTCCGTAATTGCATTTTGATAAAGAAGAATTATTCCAGTTTTACACCAGAATAACTGGGAACAGATTGTGATGTTTGGGTTTGTTTTTTTAAAAAAATTTCTCACTTATTCAAATATGAGAACAATATTAAGGACAAAGCATTGAATTCTCTGTTCTAAGTAGCATTTTAGCTGAACGATATTTGTATTTTGGGCTGTATTAATGGATTAATCCTAGTTTATATCAATATAACTTAACTGCAATTTCATCATCCATGACTGTGAAAGTTCCGGAAACAGAACTAAATGTCGCTGTTGAGATGGACACGACAAGACGTGCAAGTTCAAATCATCATCTTTATTCTCCGCTTTCACATTTATATACTCTTTTCAGCAGCACACACACGGGGCAAGCAGCCAAATGATTAGACAACTATAGCCGTT